>RYFJ01002568.1:0-67337 GCA_003991445.1 Oryza meyeriana var. granulata
CGGAAAAGTAATCTAGGTCGGAGAACGAGACCCGCGCGGCGAATTTGCTAGCGAGAGATGAAGAAGCCGGAAAACCCCCCGAGGCGAAGCGATCCGCGGGCTTCGCTTCCACGAGTGCGGCGACACGACAACGCACGGCGGAGGTGTGCGTGGCCGAGGATGGCGTGTGGCTTGGCGGGTACTGGATATACGGCGGCGAGCGATGGTCGGAGTGGTAAAGCGCGGAGGTCGGGTGCGCATGGCGAGGGGTGTCGAGGCATGGGAAGACGACATGTTGGGAAAAGGCGGAGGAGCAGGCGGAGAGGCGTTTTTATGCGTTCGGCTACCGAGAACGAAGCCGTAATGGCTCAATCGTGCACGAGAGTGGCGACGCGTCGCACGTTCGCGAGGAGTCACGAGGAAGGGCGACGAAGACGCCGAGGACGTGGGGGAGTTGGCAGGACTCGGTCCTCCGTGGTGAACCAGAGGCCGAGCGCGGAGAAGGTGACATGCGCCCGGACGGACGGCCTCCACGTGTGGAGGTGCTTCCCTCCCCTGCTCGGAGCACCGCGTGACGCGAAAATTGATTAGCTGACCAGGTTACGCTGCCGCTCGTGCAGCGAGAGCGCGGCCCGCCTAAGGCACAGCGAGCCGAGCACCGTGGCCCCGCAGGGTGCAAGATGAGAGCCGGGAGGAGGCGGCCGCCAGGGTTGGCGTGTCAGGCAATGTCAGTCCGTGGTCCTCCTCAGTGGCAGGCGCGCCCGGGCTGCACGTGGAGTGGCGAGGTCGGCACAGAGGATAAGCTGGGCGGCGCTCGGCCAGAGCGCGTATAAGAAACAGATGAAAAAAGAGATAACCCAGGAAAAGAAGGGAAAAGATGAGTAATGTCCAGAGCGACATTAAATTCTTGGTAAGCGGTTGTTTGATTTTTAAAATATTTGGTGCTCTGAGAACTTCCCTGTCCACTACATAATCCGTTATATAGTATTCTTCTGCACGGACATAAGACAAATATTCCGCTCGAGCGCATGAAATAACTTATTCTCTCTCGTCTTTCATATGTACATTAATTCCTCTTGGCCATTTAATTAATTTTTCTTTAGCATTTCTCAGAGGTATTATGTTATTGTGGCTATATGCGAGACGGACCGTGGTGAACAAACCTGAGCTCCCCCGCCTTACAACCCAAGTAATCTCCGCCACGCTCCGCACGATTCAGACGTTGCTCGGGCGTGTAAGATGGTGGGGATAGGCGGACTTCAGTTCGTCTCTTTTCTCGCTTCCACCGGCCTTTGCTTCTCTGCTCTTCCTCTCGCAGTAGAATGGCATCCTCCTACCTGTACCTGCAGATCTGAACTTACTCGGCTCCTCAGCTGTTTACTTTTCCTGACGCCGTCTGCCCCAACGCTCCGATCACTCCAGCTTTCGCACATAGTGATGTCTTCCTGACATCCTTCGATATCCATGTTCCGCTGGGTCTGCCCCGTGTTTGGACGCCTCTGGGTGTTCTACTGGCCCATCACTTCTTCAGTTGTGGACACATGGAATCACACCGTGATCTTACCTGTCATTGAACGCTGGTGAGCTCACTAATATGCCACTTCATCCTTTTACGGCTTACGCACGTGCCCTAGTGAGTCCACGAAGTGAGTGCTGCTTCCCGTGTGGTTAAACCTGTGCACCCCGCGGAGTGGGAATGTGAACGACGAAGAACACGAACGTAGTCCCCTCTCTTCGAAGTCTTAGTCTCATCGATGGTTGTTCGCATAACTCTTCTGTCTTGAATGAGCTGTCTATATAAGCGTGGCGCTCCTCTTCGTTCCCTTCGTATTATGTGCCACCTTTCTTCTGCCTCTTTGAGTGCGTTCGTTCCTCGAATACCTGACTCTTTCACGTTTGACCTCAAAAAAAGCGGGTACGGTCCCTCCACATAACGAGCACTTGCAGACAGTGCTATCGACCATTACTGCCCTTGTTACAATGTTGGTCCTAGATAACTCGCAGGAACTCCCGCGTAGGTTAAGCTCTTATCCCATGGTTCCTCGAAGTCCCAGTGCGCAAGCCTTATCGCATATCTTTCTATGATCTGATTACTCTTTCCGTCTGGCATTGTCTGAGGATGATATGCTGTGGCTGAAGTTCAAGTACGCGATGTTCCCAATTCTGCTGTGTAACGGTTCTGCAAATTAGAAGCTACACTGGCGCTGCCATGATCGAGACATCCTCTTGGTACTCGTGTAACACATAACGAGCCATTATAGAGTTCTCTAACTTTTTACCCATTTATGTGTATGCACCAGGATGAAATGTGCACTTTGTGAGTCGGTCAACGATCGCCCAGTATTGAGTCATACCCGAGATTGCGGGGCAAACCGTATGAAATCATTGCCCCTCTTCCCACTTCCCACTCTGGAATCTCTGAGAGCTGTAATAGTCCGCAGGTCACATGGTGTTTCTGCCTTTGACCCGTTCACATGTCACAAATACTACGAATTCCGGCATTTCTATCTCCCTCATCGCTCGCCGCGCACCAAAGCTTCGTGTTTACCAGTTGGTACCCTTTGTAGCTCATCCGGTGAATGCGGGCCAGTACATGTGTCTCATCGGCCTTCCCGAAGTATAGGTCCTTGAGTTCTTTCTCCTCGGAGAACGCACACCGTTCCCCAGTCCCACTACCCAGTCCCGTTCTTCACCTCCACACAAACCCCTTAGTTTTTCTGCTCTCGCATGTCTTCTTAAGTTCTTTAATTTCTGGATCATTCGCTTGTTGCCTCGCACTCTTGATCCAGAGAAAGCGTGCGCTTGCCCTCTAGGGGCGCCCACGAATCCATGTTCACAAGATCCCGATCAGCATTCCAACATTTCTTCGAGTTCATTTCCATGCTCGCTCGGCGGCAGCGTCTGCCACTCCAGTAACTTGTGTGTTACTGCTCAAAGGCGTCGCCACGAAAGACACCTTCGCTTGCTCCCTGGGGTGGGTAATGTGAATCCAGATAATCATTAGCGTCCTTTACACAGTGCTCTCAGTCACCCTTCCTTTGGCAGAGTTCAGCATCGATGGGCTGGCAGTGAGATTACTGTACTTCAGCTCTTTAGTCAGCTATAAATCCTCACTGCGGTTACCTCTGATTCATCCAGCTCTGACCCTTGTAGAGCAATGGACCCTTTATAGCAAAATTCTCATCGCTGTGCTTGTAGCTTCCCTGCCGATGGGCGAATTGCGCGACGTATAAGCCTGACACATGCTACCTTCTGCATCAACACACGCCCTAGCCCTTGGCGGGACGCGCTCATCACCAGTACACTGAAACTTCTGGCGGCATCCCTAGTAAGATAATCAGTAATCCGTGCTGACCACCAAGTTTCTCTTCTTGAGGTTTTTCAACCTCGTTTATTTCTTACCACACCTCATACGCATCCTTCTGTTACTAGTTGCCGTATTCCGTGCTAGGCATAGTCCTTCACCTGAGAACAATGTCCAATGATACTCACATAGTTTACCCGCAAGTCCAAAGACAACTACCCGCACTGGGTCACATATCTTACGTGCGTTCCGAAATTGGTGACGGAGCTACCCCGTATAGTTCGCGCACAGCAAAACTTCGCACTGTCGTTGCAAGTTCGCATCGAGTGTTGTCCAGGAATTGCACTCAATCTCTCCCCAGAAGTCGCACTTGCTGAACTTGGCCGGCTACCTTATCATTACCCTGCGTTTCTTTTCTCTCCCAGCCTTTTCTCAACAGCTCACAGGATTAGATGTGCTTCATGCTCTCCGTTGATTCGATAAATCAAGATGTCATGTTGAACTCCCCACAAACTTGTCAGATTTACTACCAGTGCAGCATCACCTTAGCATTCATCAGATTTCATGAAAAAGGTAAGGTGCATTTATTCATATCGCCATAAAGGCGATAAAACGATGCATCTCGTACCATACCTGGGTGGCGGAGCTTCTCCCTCCGGTATTCATCTCTTTCTCTAACCATTCTTCAACTGCTGATAGCCTCGATTCGTCCGTTTATTCCGGAGAAAGACCATGTGCGCCACCGTCCAATTGTTCGAAGAGATCATCAATTCTTGCAGAGTCGGCCTTGTTCTGATCGGTACATCGTTTAGCGGTGCGCGATAGTCCCAGCACATACCGCTCTGCTTGTCACTTCTTTTTCCGCGAACGATAACTGGCGTTTCCCACGGTGATCTCCTTGGTTCGATGTAGCCTTCTGTAACATGATGTCGCACACGACCTGCTTCGACTGTCTTTCCATCTCGTTTCGTGCGCCATTCTGTACGGCATTGTATATGGCGCTCGTCCAGGTCCAAATCGGAATCCTGAACTCAAATCTCCCTTTCTAGTGGCATCCGGTGGTAGCTCTTCCGGAAAAACACATCCAGGTAATTCTGGCGACTATCGAAATTTCCTCCATCCTTTCCTTTGGCCGTCCCTATACTTTCACAGTTGCCTGCCTTACGGACGGCGGATCACATGTGCTCAGCTTCCCCGTAGTAATGCAGCGGACAGTGGCACGCTTGAGAGAGAATTAACATAGCCTGTCTAGCCAATCCGGTGACTGCCATTTGGATGCGCGGGTCGCGCGACAGCTCGATCTACCCCCTTTGTGTCGGCGGGGATCAACCCAATCCATACCCTAGGATTGACCATCTCGGTCTTTGAGATTCCAAGAGGTGCCGATTGGCTTTGGCACGCCGAAACCGAGTGATTCCTGGATTTCTAGCTTATGCTGAGAGCGGCCTTAGCCCGGTTGACAGTTACCATGCTGTTGGCTCGCAGTGTAGTTGACAGACCTCTATGGGGATTTTTAAGTTCCTGATACATTTCCTATCAACTGATGTTGTCCCAGCAATATCGCTCTGGACGGACTGGCAAAGAATCGTGGTTGCACACAATCAAACCTAGCGGTGCCAGTTTCTGGACTTCTGAAGTTCACAATAATGTACCCAAATAGCCGACCTCTGGGAGCAGTGCTGCGCTCTATCCGTTCGAAACATGTTGCCGCCCCTTTTTCCAGCCTCGCAGATCGGTGGTTGGTGGTGCTCCGAGAGATGCCTGGCCTCAGTTCCCACCTGCCGTCGGCTTTCGCGAGCAGCTGTCCCATATGACCGTTCTTATGCAGCTCCCTCACGTATTCTTCCCGTTGTCATTTCCTTGCCGCTACCTCTCTACCTGGCTGCCAATTGTCGATGGGCTGAGCGGACTGACGGTTGACTGCCACTGTTGCTTACCTGCTTCTATGGTGCACTCGCGTGAGACACGGGCGATTCGTTTGCACAGCGTCAGTGGCTAGTCCACCTTCCGTGCCCCAACTATCTTCCGTGGTCGCTGAAGCGTCATTCCTTGTCGAGTCCGGGTTAACATTCCTTACTTTCTCTGCCGCCGTCCACTTGTTATGCATGCTCATAACCTGTGATACCCTCTATCACCGGCTTTGAAGTCATAGGTACTATCAGCTCTTGCGAAAAGAGCCCCCTGAGTTGCTTTCGCTCCGAATCTTCCCGTTCAATATCCTCTCCTGTCTCTCCACGCTCAGTGTGGAACATCTAATCAGGTCGACGTAAGCGCGCCTTAAGCGATTGACCATGAAGATTATATCGTAAGCCGTCTGTCTCTGGACCAAGTCCTTAACTCCCTTTTTCTGTTCCACAATCCCGCCGATTTTGACTTCCGAGAAGATGTTTAGCAGAAATTCAGCCAGTGACCCGTAGCGGTCGGTCACAAGAAATTGTTTTACCAAGTTTTGTCCACCAGCTGATATCTGACGTGGAAGTAGATGGACGTATCGCGAAAGCGACGCTCCTCATATTTCGTGCATCTGGAGGACGTTGAGCCTTCTTTCGATGCCAACAGCCAAGTCTCTGGCATCAAATGGTTGGGTGCTGGAAAAAGCTGCGGCCTGACCCTTCAGGAACTCAGGCAGCTTGGACTGAAGGGGTGATGGCAAAAAACGCCGGGTTCGTGCCGCTCGCTGTTGTTGGTTGCAGTTTTCTGCTGCATTTTGTTGCATCATCACGGCCAACATCGTTTCTGTTGCACTTAACCTTTGCCGCAACGTCGGTTTCTTCGTAGCATCCGGTGCACGTGGTTGGTCGCTCCTGATTACTGAGTGCATCTTCTCCACATGCTTTGTAGGCGGCAGCTGGCAAGCACGCACCACTCCTGTGTTACACCAATCATGCAAGGGAGAGCTAGAGAGGAAACGAGGAAAAACAGGCTGGGCTCAAGAAAAGCAGAGGTACTAAATTAGTGGCTGAATTTAAATTAACTGAAATTTGTTAAGAAAAACTATGAGGAAAATTCAGTCACACTCCTAACTATACCGGCAACATACCACAACAGACGTAGTCGCCCCTGAACCCCCAAACAAAAACAACATCCTAAAGAATTATGGCATTTTCGACGAACAGGAAATCTAAACTAGTGAACTCAAACTAGAATGGCGAGTTCTATGCTTCCGACACGGCTCACGTGGTATCATCGAGTTAATCTCGCGCTCCTGTCTCGTCGCCCACTCATCGTTCTGTCTCTTGGATCCGCCCACGGTAGTCCACACTACCAGTGGCCAACAGAACTGCCTCGCTGCTGGGATCGGACCGCTGAAGGAAGTGGTGTTCAGTGGAGTGAAGCTCCACACCCCTGTGATAGCTGGTTTCCCCCCCTGAGACCATCGACTCGATCGCTACGAGCGCACTGATACATCCCACCCGGCATCGGATATGGCGCGGATCTATTTGCGCAGGCGCGGGGCTGGAAGGAGTCGTTGGTGCGTGGGCCCCTTCGCTAGGAGCAACTGAACCCACCGATGGAAGAGGTCACTCACCTTCCTCGAGTTCACCGTATTCCTGGATCATGGTGCGGCTGCTCCCTATCATGTTCCCTGCACCTCCTTCTTAGGCCGATCCGATCTGGGTTTTGTGACCGGATGCGATGTCGTCCTGTGCGTCCTTCGGTCGTGGGCACGCAACACGCACTAGTTAGCGTGCATGCAGTCCATGGCCAACATCGCCCGCCTCATGTGGACGATGTGGTGCCATTCTCATTGTCCGCCAGCTGAAAGGCGCTGTAGGTCTGATAGTGCCGCCGGCAGGAAGTAGCGGTAAGCAGTTGTGCGGAGGTAGCATGGTGCCTTCAACGTAGCTCTCAATCAGGCGGAAAGCGGCTTCCTGCAGGCTGGCTGAAGGTACGCCACCAACCCGACCTCCATAGCAGCAAAAGGGTACATCTCACCTGGTAACTCCAAGCGAACCCGGTGTGGAGTCACCCTCCATGGGCTCCATTGCAGTGTACTCTGGACATGGCGCTGTACCCCAAAGTGAAACTCATCATCCGTAGTTCCTTCACAAAGCCGCCCATGTCAGTTGCCATCTGCTGTTGGGAGGTTGTTCCATCTATAGAAGACAAGGAGGGATGCGCATCAATGTATGCTCAGATCCAAATAAGTAATCAGTAAATAATTTGGAAACAACAATGATTTATGCAGAGATAATATTGTAAGTGAATTTGAGACCAACAAAATACCACTGCAAAACCAGTTAAATTCACAGTAACAATTGCAAGCAATAAAAAAAATTTTATGCATGCCATAAATCATACCTTCCCCCTAGATCAACCAGGTTCCCCAAAATTTGGACGCCCTATGCAATCCCTGAATAAAATTTTTACTCCAGATTTAACTTGACTCAAAATTTCCATTCGATATAAAGCGACCAAGATTTTATCCCAAGTCGCGAGATTCCCACTTTTCCCAAATAACTCCAAATGTGAGAAGCATATGCTCAAATGGAATTTCAGAGGCTCTTAGGGTTTTCCATTTGGCTAGTCCTACGGTCAGCTGCGGCTATGATACCAACTTGTATAACGCCAGCAGAAATTCGCTACCTGAAATCTGAACATTTGTGCATAGAAATCCCTGCCTAGAAAGCCAGGGTACACAAACCAAGTTGCCATACAGAGTGCCTTACAAACAGAGTAAAATCATATTACAAAAATGCAGCGGAAAAATAAAACGTAGACTATAGACATCACGGGTCCATCAGTAGCATCCATCCACAAGCACCTTGACGGCACAGCCAGCCTATTCCTCGGACTATCCTCGTCAAATGCGTTCTCCAACACTAGGGGGGGGGGATTGAGCAAGGCTGAGTACCACCCACAAGTACTCAAGAAGACACACCCACAATTATGCATATGCACAGGGTACAAAGATGAAGAGTTTATTTTGTATAAAAGCAGTTGCAAACAGTAGTAGTTCGCAAACCGTAAAAAGTTGATTAATTTAACATATTAATTCTCCACTGATTAACGTTACACCACATTAACCAAGCCCAACCATTCCCAACTAATTGACGTTACACCACGTAACCAGTCTCCACTGATGAACCGCTACACCACATTCACCAGACTCCTCCGGGGTACCGTTACACCAGATTACCTAGACTCCACTGATTAACGTTACACACGTTAACCAGTCACCACCGGACAACGTTACACACGCTGACCAGTTTTTCCTAATCAAACGCTACACCACGTTGACCAGGCCGCGCTGATGAACATACACCACGTCCACCAAGCGTCACTGATGAAGCATTATACACGCTCACCAGTCTCCACCGGCTAGCGTTACACCACGCTAACCGTCACCCCTAGTCAACTCCACCATGTCGACCAGACTCACACCTTCCACCCACCAGTTTTAACAAAGCCAGATTCATTATCTAGGGTGAGACTAATCACGGTGAGTCTTGGCCACTGTGCCCATAACCGCGGGCGCGGCTATTCGAATAAGTTTCCTCTGATCAGAGGTGTACAACTGTACCACAAGACACAGCCCCACACACGTTCCCGTGTGCCAGTGCATCACCACGATGCCCGTGAGAGGCTGTGACAGGATCGTTCACGAAGACCCCTCCTATCCATCCACACCATGCTGAGTTGCACCTGCGACAGGGCACACCATATGGCCAGGGCTACCCCCCTTGCGCCACGGTGAATCGGTAGCCGATCAACCCTACCCCGGGCCGACCCAACTCCATCCACTCACCACTTCTTTCGTGCCTAGGAGAGGGAGAAGAAACGCTTCAAGCCCAGCCATTGCCCACGCTGGCTTGTGGAAAGTAGAATGCGATAGTTTCCCAATGGTTCCCGCGAACCGGTCCTTAATTGCCATGGGTGTGACAAGCAGAACCACACACCCACAGCCCACCATTTAGTTCAAATTTTTAAAAATTTAACATCAAGCCTATCCAAAATTCCAATTTTTGCGACATTGAGTCGAATCATACGAAAAGATAATATTTAATTCCCATGTGAGCTATGTTGCTAAGCATTCATAAGAATAGTAACCTAATCATATTATTACCCAGGTGACAATGGTTCAGGTTTCAGCTAAGGCAAAGTCCTAACATTGCATAGGTTATAACCCACTCACATGAAATATAGAAATAATGCAGTTTATTTAAGTAAACAAGGCAATTTTAGCGAAAAACGGGTACAAAGTGATCAATGGAACAGTGCGACTTGCCTTGCTCTGGCTCAAGGTACTCTACAAGACCTCGTAATACACAGGAGAATTACCGCGTCGGTTCTACAACAAATAATGCATAAACAATTAAAAACAGTACATATGGGCAACAAACATGGGCTAAAAGTATTTTAATGAAGTCTTGGCATTTTCTGGATTAATGAAATTTGAATGGACTTAATCGGAGTTCGTATGAATTAAGTTATGATTATTGAAGTTTACTGTTATTTTCAGTGCAAATATAATTAACAAGCTATTTAATGCGCCATTAATCCGATTTGTGGCGTCACCCGAGGGGAGGCGGATCGACTAGTGGGCCCCACCCATCAGAGACTCAAGGCGACGGTGCACGGTGGACTCGGTCCACTGAGCCAGAAACGAGCGCGCCACGTGGCGTACACGTGGCACCGACGCAGCGACCACGCGGGCGCCATAGGGCGGCCAACGGACGGCCCGATCTGCCACCCGCAGATCGGACAGCCCCAGGGAACGGCGGCCATGCCGGCCATCTCGAGCAGGAGGCGGCGGCGTGCATGCGACCCGATGGTCGCCGGCGACCACCGGCGTGGCGGCAGGCATGCGGAGAGGTGGAAAGGGACGGGGAGACGGCGGGGATTCTCACCAGTGACTCACGGCGGCGAGCAACGGCGCAACGACGACGGCGGCGAGGAGGTAGCGGCGGTGGCTACGGGACGACATCGGCGACGGTGCTCCGACGGTGGTGAACGAGCGTGAGGTGGCAGCCGAGGTGCCCTGGGAGATAAGGAGGACGAAAAAGGAATTAGGTCAGAGAACGGAGACGCGGCGCGGCGGAATTTGTTGGCCGGAGAGGATGAAGAGAGCTGGAACTCACCGGACGCGAGGGCGAAGCATCCCGGCGGGCTTCGGCTTCCACGGAGTGGCGGCCGACGAGCGACACGGCACGGCGGAGGTGATGGCGGTGGCGGTGTGGCTTGGCGGCGTCTGGATCGGCGGCGAGCGACGGCCGGAGTTGGTGTAAAGCGGCGGAGGTTCGGGTGCGCGGTGGCGACGGAGTTCTAGGGCATGGGGAGGCTCGGCGTGTTGAGGAAAAGGCAGAGGAGAGGACGGAGAGGCTTTTTATGCGCTCGGCTAGGCGAGAACGAGGCCGTAACGGCTCCAATCGTGCACGGGAGTGTGGGCGACGGCGTCGGGAATGTGCGCGAGATTCGCGAGGGAGAGGGGACGAAGACGCCGGAGGAGGGGGGGAGTGGGCGCGGACTCGGTGCCGCTCCGTTTGAACCAGAGGCGAGCGCGAGAGGAGGCGGGAAGCAGCGCCGGATCGGAAGGCTCCGAGGATTTTCCCCTCCGCCTGATTCGGACGGAGGAGGAAGATGATGCTGACAAGCGGGCCCGGCCTGTCAGCGGGGCGCGCAGGTAAGCGGCACGCGGGCGAGCGGCCCGACAGGTGGGCCCCACAGCGCAAAGAGAGAGCGGGAGGAGGCGGCTAGCAGGTGGGGTCGGCGGGAGGCAGGCGCGCACGGGCTGGCGGAGGCCATCGGCACAGTGCTGGGCCGGTAGCCCAGCGGAGGAGAAAAAGAAGAAAAAAAGAGAAACCGACTGAAAAGAAAGGAAAATGATTTCCAGAGCGAAATTAATTCCGATAAGCGTTTTTGATTTTTTAAAAATTGTTTCTATGCTCTGAAAATTCCACTAAAAATCCAGTTAATGTATTTTGGCAAGGAGAACATAAGAAAAATATTCTCGGCCATGATAATTTATTATTTTGCATTTTTCATATTTATTTAATTCCTCTTGCCATTTAAATTTATTTTTCTTTAGGCTTTTTCTCAGGTATTATTTTATGTGGCTAATATCAGGGTGTGACAATAAATACGGTTGAAGAGATGTCCATGGAATAAGCATGAGCAGTTCAAATTAGGTAGTAATCAACTAAAAGAAGTAAAGAAACATAACTTTGCTGGCTTATACAGCGTAACTGGAGCAAAGACAATTTGTGCAACAGGCTATTTTGGGAAATGCAGCAGTAGAGCACTTCAATATTCTTCATTTAATATTGTCGCACCAGCAGCTTAAGATTATCCTTCATGGTTGGCGAATCAAACTGTTGTTCATATTGTGACTACAGCGTTAAGGTAACTAACTATTCAATAAAACAGAAGCAGAACCTGTCGATGGGTTAGATCCCTACTACAGTATTTATGAACATAGGAGTCGTCTAGTACCAAGGTATTCATCGATATGCAAAAATAAAGTGGGACCAGAGATTATACTGGTTCAAGTCCTCAGGTTGGGTAATAGCCCTACTCCAGTTTATATGTATTGGATAGGATTTTCATCAAGTATAAGTATATGTATGAATTGTCTAACAAATCCACCAACTATGGACGAGGGGATGAAGTAGTTGGTGATTTGGTTAAAAGGCTTCCTCTGCCTTGGTGTTTTTGGACTTGTAAGCTTATGATTTGATGCCCTTCCCTCCTAGGAGACGTTGTATTTATACCAATAGGTGACCCCTTTCTCCAAGTAGAACTCGGAGACTCTCGAATAGAATACAGACAGAGTAAACCTTGTTGTAACTGAGTCAGACTACAGAGTTGTCAGTGTAGTGGATATTGCATACCCCACGTACATGTACATAGGCCACCGGGAATACCCATACCTAACGATATACGGAAGGTGAAGACCGAAGATGGATAAAGTCACAGACAGAGAAGGAAACATACTCTGGATAGATGAGGACTCTGTAGTCCAACTCGGTTACAACAAGGTTTACTCTTCCAATATACTATTCGGGAGTGTCTAAGTTCTACTTAGAGAAGGGATCACCTACCGGTATAAAAACAATGCCTCCCAGGAAGGGAGGGCATCGAATCAGAAGCATACAAGCCCAGAAACACCAAGCTAGAGAAAGCTTTTAGCCAAATTGCCAACTACTGCATCGCGTCGTCCATAGTTGGTAAATTTGATAGCCACTTCATACAGATCCTTGTACTTGGTAGAAATCTCATCCTATACATATAAACTAGAGTGGGGCTATTACCCAATCTAGGGCCCTAAACCAGTATAATCCTATGTTATGTTTTACTTTCTGTATATCAACGAATACCTTGGTACTAGATGACTCCTACATCCACAAACACTATAGTTGGGATCTAACCCCGTGACAGTCCTCTTCTATTCAGAGTATGTTTCCTTCTCTGTTTGTGAGTTTATCCATATCTGGTCTGAACCTTCAGTATATTATTAGGTATGTGGTATTCCAGATGATGTATGTCAATGTATATTGGGTATGCCATAGACTACACAGACAGTAGCCCTCGAACTTTATTCAAATGCATAAACCGACTGCGATACTTTCCTCACACCAGGAGCTAAGTGATCAAAATATATAACGTTGTTGGACTGCAGCCCAAATGCGCTAAATCCGACCACGTAGTCCTTTCTTCAAAGCAAGGCAACAGACAAAGTCGGTTTTTAAAATTTAGATAAAGTTTAGTCATTTAATCTTGTTTAAAAAATGAATAGTAATATTACCGGGTATGTCACAAACTTCCTCGAAATACGAACCGCCGCCTTGCACTTTGAATTCCAGTAGCGAGATTTGTTTTGGTTCTGCACACCTCCACAGTTGATTCACTATTTATCATCTTCTCAGCTCCTTAGTGCCTGAACCAAAACCCTAAACTCTCTTCATCCCCTTCCGCTCCAACGCCATGGACTTCGAACCCTGCACTGTGGGCGACGTAGAGATGAAGAAGATGCAAGTTGAGGGCGCCCTCCCCGGCATATCAGTCCAAGGCCGTCATCATGGAGGTACCGAGCCTTATCTCACTTGGGTAGGATGGTAGTTTTCTCCTCTTTCATGTACAACGGATTCCACCTTCGCCTTTCGAGTTCCTTTCCTTGGTTCTAGACCATTACGGCATTCACCTTCTCCATCTCAACCCTAATTCTATCGCATTCCTAAGCATCTTCCTACATCTGTGAGAAGCATTTTTAGGAGTGCGTCCCTTCCTTGACCTCTTCTGATACTTCTACGAACTTCGAGCCATGGACAAGTCGAGAAACACACGATATTGTGGTCTTCGCCTTTGAGATGGCTTGAAGGACGAGTGCAGAGTTGTAAATACCCCCTCTTCTCGGAAAGGATGGAAGGAAAAATGGTTCTACTTAGATGCAGAATCAAATAACGAACTCCTCCTTATCCCGACCACACCTCCCATGCGTACCCGAGCATGGTCTTCTTCCCCGTCATATCCGACTCCCTCAAGGTCGTTATTGAGGAGATCAAGAAGTTGAGGAACTGTGGTCTGACGGCACATGAAATCATTCGCGAGTTTGTCAGTCGTCAGATTCAGCCCTTGCAAGATCGTGCGCATCCCACATATGAGTACTCGGTCCCCATGATGTCACCTAGATATCGTGACGGGGTATGCTAATATTATTCTATCAAGTCCATGCATTTTCCTCAGTTGTCATAATTCCTCAACTATACTAATGCAGAGCTTGACGAGAACACCATCACTACTAGGGTGGAGGCGGTGGTAACCACCGCGCCGAGCACCATCAATGACATCCCCACGGCCTTGTAGGACCAGGCCCCGACCACTCGGGACCAGGTCATCAATGTAAGAACCCGACCATCATTCATGTCCTTAATTATTAATATTGTGGGATCGTAATGCGAAGCTTCTTAGTTCCTACCATTGACCGACGTCATCGGTCCCCTTCTCAACCAGGCCGATGACGCGGATGAAGAAATGGCGGGTGAAGCAACAGGAAGACCATATAGTGACGTGGCCACCACACCTCCTACCATGGAGAAGGCCACCGACAAACCTGGCTCCAGTGGAAGCTCGGCTGGGGAAGAGGAAACTCATCCTCGGCTGAGCTGCCGTTGCTGGCACGATCAGGCCTTCAAAGGCCCCTCGCTCCTCCTCGATATGCTTGCTTTATCTTGTCTCTTTCCAGCAATTACTTCACCAAGAGGAAACTGAATACTTATCATACTTGTCGATTACAGACCACCGCCTCTGCCAGGACCTCTAGCCCCGGCGAATAAAGCCGACAAAACTCCATCTCCCCTCCTGACACAGGTAATCAAATCATTCTCTCAGACTTGTCCTAACCTTATGCCTTGATGTCGCTTATATCTCCTTTTATATTTTAGCACTACCCCCACTACTTCTGACCAGAGTACTAGCAAGAAGGGTGAGGTTAGCTCTAGCCTTGTCCCCTCAGCTCCTACTCCTCTGACTCCCCCTTCCTTGGCTACGGACGTTGTCGGCCTCACGATCAACAAAACCTTCAACATATCGGCGCTAACGAGCGCCCTTGGGCAACTTATAGCCTAAGTAGGCATCGCCAGCTCCGAGGTCACCCACCTCCGTGCTGAGGTTGAAAAGCTCACCGCCCCTCAACGTTGCCAAGGTGTTGACACCAAAATTTGGTACGGTTCGTTATCATGTTCGGTTAAGGAAAGAGGCTATATCAGCCGATGGAAGCTAATCCAGAAGAAGCCGAATTCAGGAAGGAATTGTGAAGACCACAGCATGGCAGTTCACTATTTTATCTATAAATTAGGTAGCTTTAATAATTTTTAGGAAAACCTGATCTCGTGTCCGATCAGGGCTTGTTAATTTTCCTTTTATAGTTAGGAAACTCCTGTTTCATATCCGATCAAAACTATATCAACTCGGGGTATAAATACGTATGCCCGGAGACCATGTAAACTATCTCTCAGATCAATACAAATTTGGTGCATCGCCACCCTTTTCGACGAGTTCTTGCTTCTTGAGCCGGGCTGCATCGGTTAGGTCCGAACTCCTACGAGAGGGTAAGTCTCATTACCCCGACTACCTTATCGGCTAGGACTTCCTCGGTTAGGTCCGATATTCTAGCTGATCTACGGTAGTCGGCTTACCATGGTGTATCTATTCTGTCTACGGCTGCATCAGTTAAGTTTGATCTCTTAGGCCGAGTGGATATATCACATCACGCGTGCATAGATTTTATCGACTTACTGGGGATAATTTATCATCAGTTTGTGCTACATCGGTTAGGTCCAACCTACTAAACTGCCTGCAATAAGTTATTCCTGCTAGGTTGATAAATTTTATGCAAGCGTCTTATCGGAGTGTCTAGCCGATAAGTTATCTTTTACTAGATAAAGCCGACTGCATTGTCTTAACTATTATTTTGATTATCTACACTATTATCGGCTTTCCAGCCGATGTACATGTTCGGCTGATTTATTTATTTATATCGTTATCGGTTTCCTAGCCGATACCCAAGTACTGTCGGTAGTCAGGCAGTCGGCTCGAGGGAAGTCGACTGGTTTTCTATCTTTTTATATTATCGGTTCTCTAGCCGATGTATAAGTGCCATCGGTAATCGGCTGGAAGGAGTTTGTATCGGCCTGTCGGCCGATTGGATCAATGATCTAACTTTTTTCTATCTCCTTGTCAATTGCGGGGTCAAATTGATTGGCACGCTCATGAACCTCAAATTTAGGACCTGCACTAGAGCTAAGCAGATCTCCCAGGCCTTCGCATGTCTAGTGCACCGAACCAGATCATCAACTCGTCTTCAGCGCTGATCGGTGATTTTCGGTGTCAACACATTTTTGGCACACCTGGTGGGACACAGAACTTCGACATGGCTGGAAAGGAGGTCAGCACAAACAACGTGATTCCAGTCACAATGGAAGATTTGACTGAAGAACAGAGACAACAGGTAGAACACAACATCGATGATTTTCGGAAGCTTTGTCTAGAATCCTTCGGTATGACACGTCAAGGGCCGATTCAAAAGTCCTAATTTCCAAAGCTTGTTCTGATTGGGGAATCGAGCCATACATCGCCTGCAAGTTCACAGAAGCCACTTCAAGAGATGGTTAATGAAGCAGTTCACCATGCGTTGATCAATCAATCTGAGATATTGGTGAACACATTTCAGAGCTTGACCAAGAAAGCGGTGGAGCCGATTCAACTGGCTGGGGGGCAACAAGATGGAATTCCTCAAGGATATCATCAAACTGCATACTATGGGGGGCATCAACAAAGTCATCCAGGAGCTGTCCCTGAGTATAATTATTAGAGAGAATATCAGAGGCAGAATCGGCTACCAACTCCACCTCTACATTATCATGTCGAAGATCCAAGGGAAGAAAATTGGATAGCAAGAATCACAGAGGTGGTGAGAGAAAAATTCGGCCTAAAATCAAAGGAGGAAACATTTATGTATCGGCATCCATATCCGGATTGGTTTGATAGAGTTCCGTTGCCGCGCCGATACAGAGTACCAGACTTCTCCAAATTCTCAGGGCAAGATGATATATCTACAGTGGAACATGTTAGCCAATTTTTGGCTCAGTGTGGGGAAGCATCGGCTAAAGAAGCTTTGAGAGTTAGATTTTTCCCGCTATCATTGTCCGAATCGGCCTTCACATGGTTTTCTTCGTTACCACCAAATTCAGTTTGGGGTTGGGCCGATTTGGAAAAGCAATTCCACAAATATTTCTTTACTAGGATTTAGGAGATGAGTTTAACAGATTTAACATCGGTAATACAGAAGCCGGATGAATCAGTCGCAGAATATATCCAGCGGTTTCGTGATGTTAGAAGCCGATGTTATAGTTTAAGTCTAGATGATGCACAGCTGGCCGAGTTAGCATTCCAAGGTTTGTTGGCTCCGATCAAGGAAAGATTTTCATCAAAAGACTTTGAGAGCCTAGCACACCTAGTACAGAAGGTATCGGCTCATGAAAGCCGATTTCAAGAGGCCATGGAGGAATTCCTGAAACCCAAACAGAAGAATTTCGAAGTTTGATAACAAACTCCAAAATTGGGGGGCATGTGTTGACACCAAAATTTGGTACGGTTCGTTATCATGTTCGGTTAAGGAAAGAGGCTATATCAGCCGATGGAAGCTAATCTAGAAGAAGCCAAATTCAGGAAGGAATCGTGAAGACCACAGCATGGCAATTCACTATTTTATCTATAAATTAGGTAGCTTTAATAATTTTTAGGAAAACCTGATCTCGTGTCCGATCAGGGCTTGTTAATTTTCCTTTTATAGTTAGGAAACTCCTGTTTCGTATCCGATCAGGACTGTATCAACTCGGGGTATAAATACGTATGCCCGGGGACCATGTAAACTATCTCTCAGATCAATACAAATTCAGCGCATCGCCACCCTTTTCGACGGGTTCTTGCTTCTCGAGCCGGGCTGCATCGGTTAGGTCCGAACTCCTACGAGAGGGTAAGTCTCGTTACCCCGACTACCTTATCGGCTAGGACTTCCTCGGTTAGGTCCAATATTCTAGCTGATCTACAGTAGTCGGCTTACCACGGTGTATCTTTTCTGTCTATGGCTGTATCAGTTAAGTTTGATCTCTTAGGCCGAGTGGATATATCACATCACGTGTGCATAGATTTTATCGACTTACTGGGGATAATTTATCATCAGTTTGTGCTGCATCGGTTAGGTCCGACCTACTAAACTGCCTGCAATAAGTTATTCCTGCTAGGTTGATAGATTTTATGCAAGCGTCTTATCGGAGTGTCTAGCCGATAAGTTATCTTTTACTAGATAAAGCCGACTGCATTGTCTTGATTATTATTTTGATTATCTACACTATTATCGGCTTTCCAGCCGATGTACATGTTCTATTGGTAGTCGGCTGATTTATTTATTTATATCGTTATCGGTTTCCTAGCCGATACCCAAGTGCTGTCGGTAGTCAGACAGTCGGCTCGAGGGAAGTCGGCTGGTTTTCTATCTTTTTATATTATCGGTTCTCTAGCCGATGTACAAGTGTCATCGGCAATCGGCTGGAAGGAGTCTGTATCAGCCTGTCGGCCAATTGGATCAATGATCTAACTTTTTTCTATCTCCTTGTCAATTGCGGGGTCAAATTGACTGGCACGCCCACGAACCTCAAATTTAGGACCTACACTGGAGCTAAGCAAATCTCCCAGGCCTTCGCGTGTCTAGTGCACCGAACCAGATCATCAACTTGTCTTCAGCGCTGATCGGTGATTTTCGGTGTTAACACAAGGCTGACAACAAGTCATTACGTGCCTAGATCCAAGACAACGCCGAGATCCGTCGGCAAGTGCAGGCCAAGGTTGATGACGAGATGGCGAAGAGGGAGCCCTCCGGATGGCCCACCGTTTGTCAACAAATGGACCGTGCTCAATGCCATCGGCTCCTTAGCCAAGGAGATAGAGTCATTGCCAGCATCCATCCAAGAGCATGCAGGCAAGGGCGTGTGTGAAGCCACTCAAGTGGGTGCCAACTATGCCCTGGCCTGCATCTTGTTCAGCCACCCCAAGGTGGATGCTGACAAGGTAGTCAGCCAGGATATACCGCCGGAGGAGAGGGACAGGCTGATGGAGAAGACCGAAGCCACCAGCTTAGTCATCTCCAATCATTTTAAAGTCGGCAAGTAAATACTTCTAAATTTTTGTCTTTAGTGCGGGAAAACTGTTGTCAAACGCTTATCTTGGCCTGTAATTATATTTCCTGACTTCCTTTGCATCGATTATGATCATAGTGAGGAAGACGTGGTCAAGGTAGTTGACCAACAACGTGGTCATCTATCCTCACCTATCGTGTTTTCAGATCCGACCAACCCCGATCCTCGATATGGTGACCCCACCTTAAGGAAAATAGCTTCTCTTGAGGCATCACTCGACTTCTTCCGATAGGAGTGTCGAGGTCAGTAGGCTATTCCATCTTATCGTTATAAGTTTCTTCCCATACTGGGATGCATCTTATAACTGTTCATGGTCTTTCAAACTCTCAGGATGCTTGTACTACACTGGGGAAGCAGGTGCGCCTTTTGGAAGAACAATATAAGCTGGAGAAGGAGAGGTTGGAGGCCGATGTCACTGTCAAGACTAAGGAGCTAAGAACTCTCAGAGAAAGAGACCTATATTTCCAAACATTCCTGGACAGCACTTATTTTCACCTTAACCAAGTCTGCCAAACGATGTACATCCATCGACCTTCACCCATGAAGACGATGCAAGGCTACACAAACTGGATTACTAAGACCTGCCGACAACTAAGTGGCCTCCCCGAAAACATCACTAAGCGCCTCAAAGAAGAGAACAAGAGGGATAGCCACTTTGCCGGAGCAAATGTGTTAGCTTGTCTACGGGAACATTATCCATGTGTAGACCTGCGTCCCTTTTGCGGGGGTTTTGCTAGGTCTCCTCGATCACCTGAGATGATTAATGAATTGGCCATTTCTTTGCCGAGCTCGCCGAGAAGGTCTACTTCACACTAAATTGGCCATGGCCATCTTGGTAGTCTTCTCATGCCTGTTGTTGCCTTCTTAAGACAAGTGTCGTTAGTAGTACATGTAATATATTGGAAGTCAATACTTAAATCTTATACAGTTTATGTATGTATGAAGTATTAATGTCTTAAACTTTACATGTCTACTTAGGTCAAAGCTAAAAAAACATTGATAAAATGCACATGGCCTGCACTTATTCCCCCTAGCCCCCTGCTGTTTTGTTAGGATTTCCTATCCCAAGCCAAGTTCCATTACCAAATAGATAGAGTTCAAAAAGTCCCTAGCCCCCTGGCCTCAAGGATGGACTCGGCATTCCTGCGGTCATAGGTACGTTGTCATGAGAAGCGAAGTCTCCTAGCCCTCGGCTGTTCGGGAATCGTAGGGCGTCCCCTACGTTGTCGAACAGCTAGAGAACATAATAAGCAGAGGGATAATAAGCTCTACCAACATTGAAATGTGTAATATAAGGGAAGAACTGGAGGCTTGTATTCATATATTAGAAACAGTGTACATGATGAAAGTATAAAGATACCGAAATCTACACATAACGATACATAGATCTAAATATAAAATTTACGTAGCTGGTCGATATTCCATGAATTCGATAGCTCATGGTCTTCGTCGTCAGCAATCTTGTATGCACTAGGTTTTAGTACTTGGACCACCTTATAGGGACCCTTCCACTTAGGTGATAGTTTATTATGGCCTACCGTAGTCTGCACATTTCTGAGAACATAACGCCTACTGTGAATGCACGAGCCCTGACGCATTTCTCATGATATCGACGAAGAGCCTGTTGGTATCGTATTGCACGTAGTACAATACGTTCTTTGTATTCCTCAATCAGGTTGACATCATCTGCTTTTCATTCCTCGTTGTCCTCATCGGAATATTATTCTACTCTAGAAGAAACCTATCTTAGCTTTGTGGGGAGCATAGTTTCAGATTCGTAGATTAAAAAGAATGGCGTCTCCTTGGTGGCTGTTGTCGGCCTAGTGCGCATGGCCCAGAGTAGTGAGGGGAGTTCTTGAACCTAGCAGTGGTCGTAGGCCATCAGCCTGTCATACACTCGAGTTTTTATCCCATGCAGTATTATGCCATTGGCGCACTCGACTTGGCCATTGCTTTGAGGATGAGAAATGGAAGCAAAACAAATTTGGACTCCCAATCTTTCACAATATTCCTGGAATTCCTCACTCCAGAACTGGGATTCATTGTCTGTCAATATTCAGTGAGGCAAACCAAATCGGTAGAAGATACCCTTCATGAACCTGACGGCCCCTGCGGCTTTAATCTCTTGAACTGGCAGTGCTTCGATCCACTTTGTGAACTTGTCGATGGCCATAAACAGGAACTTGTATCCACCTTGTGCTATTGGGAACGATTTGAGGATGTAAAACTCTCAACACGAGAACGGCCATGTCAAAGGTATCGTCTGTAATGCTTGCAATGGTAATTTGCTCTGCTTGCTATGGAACTGACAAGCTTCGCTGGCGGACCATGTCGCAAGAGTCTTGTAGGGCGGTTGGCCAATAGAATCCTTGTCAAAAAGCTTTCTCAGCTAGCGTTCGCCCTACGGTATGAGTCCACATATTCCTTCGTGGATATCCTTTAGGAGCTTCATGCTGTTGTCCCATGTGATGCACTTCATCAGAACGCCATTGTTCCCTCATTTGTATGACTCTCCTTCCACGATGGAGTAGAGTTTTGCTTGTTGGGACAACTTTTTAGTCTTGGCATCGTCCTCGGGAGCAATATTAGAGACTAGATACTGTTTGAGTGGTTCTCGCCAATCACTGTCTGTCTCCGTGGCTGCGATAAAGTTATCAGCTGTGGGGATTGTCGGGTTGTCTGTTTCTTTCACGGCTCCAGCCCTTGGGTCGTTGTCGGTTGTTTGACCCGGTGGAGCGTGGTTGTCGACAACCGATGGTTTGCCCAGGGCTTTCACAAATACCCCCAGTGATACCGGTTGTCGACCGGAAGCTATTCTTGTCAGTTCATCAGCCTCGAAGCTATCTTTGCAGTATGCGTGCCAGACTTCGAGGCCATCGAATTGTCGTTCAAGTTTTCGTACCTTGGCCAAGAACTTGGACAACTCTGGGTTGGAGCATTGATAATCCTTGTGCACTTGTCAAGCGATGAGCTGTGAGTCCCCTTTTACTAGCAATCATTTTATCCCAAGTGTCGCGGCTGCTTGCAATCCTTCCAGAAGTCCCTCGTATTCAGCTATGTTGTTTCTTGCTCGGAACTCAAGTTGTATTACATACTTAAGCCGTTCTCCAGTTGGTGACTGTAAAATCACGCCAGCCCCCGCACCATGTACATTGAATGCCCTATCAAACATCATTGGCCAGGTGTCATTGTTTGCCATGCCGATCATGGCTTCCGCAGGAGCGGTCCAGTTAGCGACAAAATCAGCGAGTACCTGGGACTTAATTGATGTTCTCGGGATGTCGAATTGGCCGAGCTCTATTGTCCACTTGGCAATGCATCCGGTGACTCTTTATTTCTCACCACATCTCTGAGTAGAAAGGAAGAGACAACCGTGACCTTGTGGGCTTGAAAGTAGTGCAGTAGGTTTCTCGACGTTATCAACACTACATACAGGAGCTTTTGTA
Source organism: Oryza meyeriana var. granulata (assembly GCA_003991445.1). Taxonomy (NCBI): domain Eukaryota; kingdom Viridiplantae; phylum Streptophyta; class Magnoliopsida; order Poales; family Poaceae; genus Oryza; species Oryza meyeriana. The sequence continues at coordinate 22,422 of RYFJ01002568.1, forward strand.
TCTAAGGGTATCGTAGCTTGGCATCGTGGAGGATTTCACTGATGTAGTACATTGGTCGTGGTTGTCCATCTCGCTCGACGACAAGGACGGTGCCTACCGAGCAGGGGGTTGCTGCAATATAGAGAAATAGATCCTCGCATGGGCAGGGTGCAATCAAGATGGGTGGGTTTGATAAGTACCTTTTCAGCTCTAGAAAAGTGTTCTCTACCTCCTGATCCCATTCAAAGTTGTCACTCCTCTTCAACAGCTTGAAGAAGGACAACCCTTTTTCTCCCATCCGGGCCATAAACCTACTTAGGGCAGTCACGCATCTTGTCAGCTTCTGCACCTCCTTGACCCTTGTCGGTGACTTCATATCTTTGATTGCCTTGATCTTTTTAGGGTTGGCTTCATTTTCTCATCCAAAGACTAGGAATCCAAGTGGCTTTCCTGAGGGTACTCCAAACGTGCACTCGGGTACAACTTCATGCGAAGTCTCTGAAGGTTGTTGAACGTCTCCTATAGGTATTTGATCAGGCAATCTTGGGTTTTGGTTTCGACTAACATGTCATCCACATAAGCTTCTACATTTCTTTCCATTTGGGATTGAATGTACCCTAGACCCCTCTTTGATAAGTAGCCCCGATATTTTTCAGTCTAAACAGCATCTTAATGTAGCAAAAGACATCGAAGGAAGTGACGAAGGACGTCTTCTCCTCATCTTCTTTGACCATGCTGATCTGATGATAGCTTGAGTACGTGTCGAGAAAGCTTAACAACTCGCATCTAGCTGTAGAGATGATCATCCGGTCAATCCTTGGGAGGGGAAATGTAGCGCCCCCACCCTGGCACCACCTACAGTGATACCAGAGAGAAAGTGCCACAGGAGATTGGCGTGAACCAACTCCCACGGAACCACGATGCCAGTACCAGTCCTAGGAAACCTTGCTGGTACCCACGGTTAACGGAGATGTACCATAGCAATTAGCTATATATATATACACTATACATTTATAAGTTGTGACTTTGGGCAAGCCCTGAGCAGCAACCTACAAACGGAACAACAGCAGCGGAACGACAGCGCAGCGGGTACCCAATCCAAAAGCAACGGCTTGGAATTAGGAAAGAAACCGAATCTTCACTTCAACTTCACTCTTCCTAAATGAGGGGAGGAAAGAAATAGATTGAGTACTTACGTACTCAGCAAGTCACGGAAAACATGAGTTATGCAAGCTATCAAAGAGAGGCTGGGGTTTATTTCGCAAACCTTTTCATTTGAAAACATGTTCGAAAACCTAAGTGTGAGTTGTCTCAATGTAACTGGAAGGAGGCTCTCACCTCGATCTTGTCCGTGAATTGCTCTTCAACAATTCAAGTGGACAAATCAGATTTTTAAATGTTTTTAGGTATTCGTATACCGCATGTCGGATCACAACAGCGGTTCAGTGGGTCTGCCCTCAAGCAGCTTTCCACTGTATCCTCTTCTATTACTTTATTTTTAGTTTCGTCCACTCCAGGATGTAATCTCATTTTTCCTCTATTATTTTCTTTTCAGTTTCATCCTATCCAGGACATCATCTCATCTCATAACTCATCTCAGTGGCTCCTCGAGCCATCCTCAATCTCAACTCAAAACATACACCGCTTCCACTCGAGAAGCCTAAACTATGATGCCATTCGACATCCCAGGTCACATAGTCCTGTTTCAGACCACTCAGGTCATCCATCAGCCACTGAGGCCGATTCTGGTAACAATTCCCATACCACAAATCACTTTCACAAAGCACTGGCAGTGAGATAAGGAGGGAGTTACTATGCATGGGCCCACTGGTCACAGAGACATATATTAATATGGGTTGATTAAATTTTAAACCGTGTAGGGCCCACGAGTAAGTGAGAGGTGAGGGGTTTAACTGTTTGGGATCACTGTGCACTTATTTGGTATGGGCCCACTTGTCATCAATTTGAGAAGGCCCACGGGTTGGTAGCCGAGAGAGATGGGGGGGTCTCCCTAGTCAGAGAGGGAAGGCGAGGTACAAGAGACGGCCGGCATCGACGGCCAACGGTGGCTGAGGGGGCGCCAGCGAACGACGGCGAGGGAGGAGTGGCGGATTATGGGAATGGTACGAGGAAGAGTCGGCGAGAGAGATGGACGGCTCGGATTGCGCAGATGGTGGCCTACGGCGGCGGGCGACGGCGACCCAAGGGCGGCGGCGGGGTGATGCTCTTGAGGTTCGCCGCCGGTGATCATTTTGCCGATGGGGAAGGCCGGGATGCTTCGGATTGGACGCGGCTCGAGTGGAGGAAGGAAATGGAAAGAAGCATTGGCCCCTACCTTGCGCAACGGCGAGAAATCGAGGGGGGCGTCAACAGCGGGGCGGCGGTGGCCAATTTGGGCGTTTTTGGCTCGATGTCAATTGGGCGCCGTCGAGGGGTTTGGGGAGGTTGCGGGACTTCGAGAGACCCAGAGGTGATGGCGGCTTGGGCGATTATGCTCGGGAGTGGTGGTATTTGGGCCGGCCAGAACGGCAATGGTGGCGGCGGAGAGAGAAATTGGAGAGGAAGAGATGAACTGGCTCGGCGGCTCGGGGTACATGTAATGGCGGGGTCTAGGGGTATTTATAGGTGGTCGAGTGGCGCTACCCGACAGTTAACAGCGGCGGTGGAGCTCCATGGCGGCAATGGTGACAGGATTTGTCAGTGGCGCCTGTGGCAAGCGTCCCCCATGGGGTCACGTGTTGCTAGAGAGAAGAGGAGGAGGCAAAGGGGACAACGACAGGACGAGACAAGGTTTTGCGCTCGCGGTTTTTGACCTCATTGGTAAGAAAAGCTTTGGCTTCGGCCGGCTTTTTGACCGAGCACCACGGTGAGTGGCGGAGCGTGTTTTGCGCCGGGTTCGGTCCCACAGCGTTGACGAGGAGAGCTGCGCGTGCTCGGGCTAGCGGGGGTAGAGCGGTATGGGCGCGGTGGCTTGTGTCGGGGAAGAAAACCGAGAAGGATCGAGAGAGAGAGAGAGATGACAGAGAGAGAACGAAGGAGGAAAAAGACGGGGAAGACGACGACGCCCGGTGGCTGGGGCCTGCGGGTCAGAGAGAGACGGCGTCCGCGGCATTTCGGATAAGGCGCCGATAGGTGGGCCCGGGGCGTGTGCAGGCGGCTGTGCGAGTGGTGAGGCGTCTAGCCGGTGGGGTTCACTCGTCAGCGTGGACGGCTTCGGCTAGGCTGCGGAAGGGAGGCAGAGGCCGGGTGGGCCAAGAGGAAAAGAAGAAGGCCCATGGTGAACAGCAACGTTTGGGATTTTTCCTTGGGAGATTTTTAAAGGAATAATTGGAGGATATTGATTAGGGATTTGGACCAAAAGTTTATATTTTGGACCACAAAATTCCTGAGATTTTGTATGGGGTATTCTTTGGCTAGGATTTGAATGTATATTTATTTGGATAAATTTTGATTAATGATTTTTTGAGAAAGGAAGGAAGGGAGAGAATTCCAAAGGGGCTTCAGACTTTATTTAAATTCTAGGATTGTGACTCGAAGATTTTTTGGGGAATTTTGAGAGGTGCTTCTGAGATTTAGATGTGAGCATATATGTGTATATATAAGAGTGTTTGCTTTTGGATAATATTTGGGAAAAGGAAAAGAGGATAATCAAGAGGGGGTTTGACTTAAAATTGGGACTTGATTCTCAAGGATATTTTGGGAATTTTTGCAAAGGATTAGAATTGGAGCACCTCGAGGGAATTTTAGAATTGAAGTTTAATTCTTGGGATTTGAGGGTTTTAGAATTATATGCATTTGGCAATTTTGAGAAGGAGTTCTTGATGGAATTCAGAGTTTTCGAGAGGAACAAAATAAGGAGATTTTAATGAAAGGCTTCGAAGGCGACTTTCGAAGGGTTTTTATTAGAGGGCTTCAAATTGCAAAATTTGAACCTAAGTTACTAATGGAGGATTTTTGGGAGGAGGGAAATAATAGTTTTTTAATCAAAGGTTTCAGAAGGAATTCGAAGGGAACTTTGAATTTGAATTTTTCTGAGGAAATTTAGAGAGAGACAGTCGATTTGCAAAATTCGAGTCTCGGAATTTAGGAGAGAGTTTGGGACCGAGGTTTTTAGGGTTTTAAGGAGGTTTAGACTGAGATCTACGGCACTTAATCCTTAAGCACACACAAAAATCCAAAAAATTTTGAAATTAGGGTTTTTTCTAAAATAGTTTTTAACGGCCCGGAAACCGGGGCGTTACAAGCTTACCCCCCTTAAAAAGAATCTCGTCCCTGAGATTCGAGATAAGGGGAACCATGAGGGCTACGAGGGAGAACTATGGCAACCTATCTATCTAGGTCCTCCTCGGTTCTTTACATTATTCCAAACTTCATCCTTTGGCAAAAGCTTCGCGACATCCTGGTGACTACGCCGTTCTTGTCACTTAATCTTCCAGGTCTTGTTGTAGGTTCATCTGCTCTGGCGGAACCTGATCTTCTGTTGCTTCATCTACGGTCTCGAAGGTTAGGGTGTCTTGAATATCTTCTGCATCTATGTGGTTGAGATGAGATCTCTTGAAAATAGGCGAAGGCTGCGACATTGATCCGCTATTCTGTGGGTTGACGCTCTTGGGACCGATTGTGGATACTCTATTACTTCCTACATTAGACTGCCTTGGTCGGGTATCATCTTGGCCTTGAGGGCATTGTCGAGAGTAGTGTCCCATCTGATGGCAATGGTAACACTCGACTTTGGCCAAGCTTCTGGTCGATACAACGGGTGTCGTGGAGTTACTTCCTCCACTATTACCATTAGTGACACCTGACGCTTGTTTTGGGGGTTTAGGAATAGATGGGCAAGGAGTGAAGCCAGTAAAAGGGGCATACTGGGTTGTGCTTCGGTTAAACTGTCCGGATGGGTTGGTTCTTCGAAGAGTTCCATCCTTTTGTTGGAAACCAAACTGTGAGGCTTTTCACTTCCTTATGTCCATTATTTCTCTATCAGCTTCTTCTACCAATAGCACCTTGTTGATCATATGCTAAAATGTCGAGAACTCATGTGCCACGAGTTGAAGTCTTAAATCCACATTCATTCGTTTCAGAAACTTCCGTATTTTCCTCTTGTCCGTATTTACTTCTTCCGGGGCATATCGAGCCAACTTATGGAAGTGACTCAGGTATTCGTTAATACCGCTATGCCCTTGCTTGAGGTTGTTAAATTCATCCTTTTTCATGTCGATTATACTCTCAGGGACGTACGATGCTCTAAAAGCTTCCGCGAATTCCTTCCATTCGATGGTCACGGCATCTTCATGTGCGGCACAATAATTTTCCCACTATTCAACGGCTGGTCCTCTTAATTGATGAGCCACGAAGAGGGTTTTCTCTAGTGGGGTGCATTGTACCAAGTTTAGCTTCCTTTCCACATCTTTAAGCCAATCATCGGCTTCGACTGGCTCAACAGTGTGGGAGAATTCAGGGGGTCTTCATCTTAGGAAGTCTATCAGCTTTGATCTGCCATTGTGCTGGTTAGGTTGGAGTTGGTGGGTTTGTACTTGCCCTTGTTGTAATCCTGCTAGAGTTTGGGCTATTCCTTGCAATATCTGGGTTTGCATAGCCAGGAGCTGTTGGAGGTTCATGGGAAGTGGTGGAGGTGGGGGAAACTCAGGTTGGTTCGTGTATGTATTCTGATTGACGGGTTCATTGGCGATTTCATGTCCATTATCTGCTACTTGATCCATATTTTGATCCTCATGGAGGTCATGGTTGGCTGCTGAGTTGGGTCATCCTCATATCTATAGCGGTTAGGGGCACGGTTTCGACGATGGGTATGACGAGCCATTCTAGCCCAAAAAGGTCAAGGTAAGAGGGAAAATGCTAGGAGACGAGAAAACAGAAGAGAAGAAAAAGAAATCTACCCACAAAAAATTCTTTTCGAAAACAGAAAGACCAAACTAGGTGTGGCCAAGTCCAAGACTGGAACACACCATGCAAGAACGGACTACCAGACATAACGCACTCATGCACTATCTTCGCAAAACTCCTAACGAGTTCGCAATGATTTCTAAGGTTAAACTCTTCTTGCTTCCATCTTCGTGTCCTGTCTCGAGTGACGCAGAGACTTCATGTCTTCAGGTGAGAAAGGGGAAAGTATCTAGATTCTATGTCTTTTGAGGGGGTGAAGGATGAGAAAATTCTTTTTGCAAATTTAGAGTGAGAGAAGAGAGCAGAAAATTTTCACAAATAGTCTTTATATTAAAATATATTGCCCTTAAAGTCATCCTTATGAGAGAAGGGGTTTCGTTCCTATACCAAACCTATGCTCTGATACCACCTATGTAGCGCCCCCGCCCTAGCACTACCCACAATGATACCAGAGAGGAAGCACCGCAGGAGATTGGCGTGAACCAACTCCCACGGAACCGTGATGCCGGTACCAGTCCCAGGAAACCTTGCTGGTACCCGCAGTCAATGGACATGTACCACAGCAATTAGCTATATATATATATATACACACTATACCTTTATAAGTTGCGACTTTGGGTAAGCCCTAAGCAATAACCTGCAAACGGAACAATAGCAGCGGAACGATAGCGCAGCGGGAACCCAATCCACAAGCAATAGCTTGGAATTAGGAAAGAAAGCCTAATCTTCACTTCAACTTCACTCTTCCTGAACGAGGGGAGGAAAGAAATAGATAAAGTACTTACGTACTCAGCAAGTCACGGAAAACGTGAGTTATGCAGGCTATCAAAGAGAGGCTGGGGTTTATTTCACAAATCTTTTCATTTGAAAACATGTTCGAAAATCTAAGTGTGAGTTGTCTCAATGTAACTAGAAGGAGGCTCTCGCCTCGATCCTATCCGCGAATTGCTTTTCAACAATTCAAGCGGATGAATCAGATTTTTAAATGTTTTTCGGTATTCGCATATTGCCTGTCGGATCACGACAGCGGTTCAGTGGGTCTGCCCTCAAGCAGTTTTCCACTGTATCCTCTTCTATTACTTTATTTTTAGTTTCGTCCACTACAGGACGTAATCTCATTTTTCCTCTATTATTTTCCTTTCACTTTCGTCCTATCCAGGACATCATCTCATCTCATAACTCACCTCAGTGGCTCCTCAAGCCATCCTCAATCTCAACTCAAAACATACACCGCCTGTCGATGTTTTACACCGGCAATAAATATATGGGGCTACTCGGCGGATGGAAACTCGGTGGATTGCAAAGGAACACAAGGAAATTTTATACTGGTTCAGGCCCTCGATGTGAGGTAATACCCTACGTCCAGTTTGTATGTATTCCTTTGAGGATATACGGTGGTAGTTCTGATGAACTGTATGGCCGTGTGCTTCTATGAGCTCTTCTGCCCTCATGGGGCGCCCTGCCTCCCCTTATATACTGGGGGACAAGGTTACAAGGTAGGAGTCCCCATCGGATTACGACTAGGAGATCTCCCCTTAGAGATATAACGTACCCGACTAGGACTGTATATTCCTTTCTATACAAGGCGAAGTCTGCCGAATCTAGCTATATCTCTAATTACAAGGCTAGGCCCATCCTCTATCCGAGTGGCCCATATGCTTGTCATGAGGTACCCGGGGCCCATGGCACCCACAGTAGCCCCCGAGACCTTCATAGTTGAGTCACAGCTGATGCCGAGTGCTCATCCTCCACGGTGAAGTCTTCCCGAGTGCATTGCTCCCGAGTACTCTTTGTCTGAGTGCTGCTTCTCCCGAGTCCTGCTTCATGTCAGCTGGCAGCGAGGCTATGAAGGTCTCGATGTAGATGTTGGAATAGTGTGCGCCGAATAGGCGCACCTATTAGGTGTAGCCCCCGACTTTGTGCTTAATTGTGAAAACAATTAAACATGAAGTCAAAGATCTTTAACCTTGTAGTCTTTCCCGAGTAGATTACTACTGGTACATGAGACTCTTCGGTATCATGTCAACCGGAATATGATTTATAGTCTTGCCGAGTAGGAAACTACTCGTATATAGGACTCTTCGACTTCATGTCAGTCGGAATGTGCGTTTATAGTCTTGCCGAGTAGGATGCTACTCGTATATGGGACTCTTCAGCGTCATGTCAGCTGGGATGATTATTTATAGTCTTTCCCAAGTAGTATACTACTCGAAAATTAGACTCGTCAGCTTCATGTCAGCTGGAAAAGGTGTTTATAGTCTTTCCCGAGTGGCGTCCCATTCGGAAGTTAGACTCTTCAGCTCGTCAGCTGGAAGAATGTTTATAGTCTTTCCCGAGTAGTATGCTACTCGAAAGTTAGACTCCTCCGCATCATGTCAGCGTGAATGAGAATTTTATAGTCTCCCCCGAGTAGTGTTACTACTCGAAAGTTAGACTCATCCGCGTCATGTCAGCGGGAATAATGCTGCTCATGGCAACTGGTGGCCACGCATGTAGGCCGAGTACCACTGTATGAAAAATAAATCCATTACGTGGTTAGGTGTACTCGAGAGAGATACCTGCATCTCCAATTTTAATGAAGACCAGCTTGTGATCCTTGTAAGGATGTATCCTCGAGACCTGGTGGATAAGACAGATACCCAAACATATATGTTTAGCAATAAGGCTCTCATGAAGCATATCTGTTTACCTCATCGGCTCCTGTTGGTAGCACCAGCGCTATAATTTCAACTCAGCCTGCAGGCGGCCCACATGGAGCATGCTACTGTAGGAACTCATATCTTGGTGGCTGCTACCAAATAAGCCGGCCTGAGCCGACCTATCCAGCATAGCTCTAGGGAAATATCATCCATCGCATGTCAGGATGAGTTTTTTGGTGTTGGTAACCGCAATCAGCCAGAGAAATCCTTATTCGCAAGCCTTTCCGACTTACGTTCTGGATGCAAACTGGTTGCCACATGTACCCGAGTAGGTATGTTGCAGGATCTGCTTGCCCTCCTCAGGTGTGACGCAGTGCATGAGAACTCCGGATGCGCTTTGACGATGTAAGTCTTTTCTGACTTGGGAAAAGCCGAACAAGGTACCCGAACTTGCATTAGCAGAGGGTTCGGCTGTGTACCCTCATGGGGCGTACCCTATCCAACAGAGTTATAGCCAAGCTAGGCACCCGAATCTTGCATTAGCATAGGATTCGGCTGGCGACCCTCATGGGGCGTACCAACCTGACAGAGTTGCGGCCAAATAAGGTACCCGAACCTAGCATTAGCGTAGGATTCGGCTGGCGACCCTCATGGGCGTACCCTACTAGCCGAGTGGTACACAGCCCCGACTGGCGCCGGGGACGATTGTTAGCTCCCATGGAGCGTAGTGGGAAGATGACGTCCCGACTGGCGCAAGTACTCGGTAAGTAGCCCTCATGGAGCATCCGAGTGTATTTCGGCAGACTTGTCCAGCCCCGAGCGTAGGAGATAGGTCGAAGCCCTGGTTCCTGTCACGCATATCCGGAGCTGGGGCCTGCAATATAAAAATATCAGATGAGTAGCATCTAATGATGAAAATAATCACCCGAATAAAATGTATTTTACAATGTATGTAAATACGTGTTCTTCCTCTTTTTGATATTAATTTCCTCGAGTAGTTGACCCCTTACGTTAAGCACTCTGCCCGACTAGTCATAGCCCCCTAGCGTCGGGAGTTGGCTCATGGCTCTTTCCCAGGCACGCGTTTTGGGTGACTTGAGTTCGTCTTTACATGGAGCAGAGTTTCACGGATCGAGATTTATGCTACTCGAGTACTTTGTAATCATTTAAGAGCAAAAAACGGAAAAAAGTAAATGCGCAGCTTGTTACACCTATTAGGTGTAAGCGGCTGTGGCACTAGCAAGGCCGAGTGAGGAGATGTTTATCAGAAAAGCGACTTAGCTGTTCGGGCGTATTTGGGAATAAGTGGGGGATGCCCATCCTCGTGTTTGAGCTTGTGAGCCCCCGAGCATGTCACTTGTTGTTCTGATAATCCTCAGTTGTTGAAGGTCGAAGGCGGTCGTGACCGACTGCCACAATGGAGCCGTCTGACTTGCGTTTGCGATTCCCAGCTTTAGTTGGGACCGCGTCGTCGGTGTCGTCCCGCTTCTTCTGTCAGGGTGACTTGTTGTCATCGAGGGCCTCGGCAACAGCGTGGGCCGAGTCGGCGTACTTGTTTGCCATGTCGAATAGGGCCTTGACAGAGTTGGGAGGCTTCCGCGTGAATTTGTCGATGAACGAGGTGTCTTTGACTCCTTTTCGAAAGGCGGCGATGACGACCTCATCCTTGATGTTCGGGATTGAGTTCCTCTTCTCAGAAAACCTCTTGATGAAGTCACGAAGAGACTCGTTCTTCTTTGACGCAACTGATATAGGTCGTACTCAGAAGATGGCCTCTCGTATGTTCCCTGGAAATTGGTGATGAAACATTCCCGGAGTTCTCCCCAAGAGCCGATTGATTGCTTGGGAAGTCCTGTTAGCCATGTCCTCGCTGAATCGGCTAGAGCAACTAGGAGGTAGTTAGCCATGACTTTGTGGTCACCTCCAACAGCTTGGATTGCCAGAGTGTATGCTGTGAGCCAGGACTCGGGATCGGTCTTGCCGTCGTATTTTTCGATGCTTGTAGGCTTGAAACCCGACGGCCAGTCGACCTGTTGTAGCTCCTGGGTGAAGGCCGGTATGCCTTCGTCTTCATGAGGACTCCGACCCCGACTACGGCGGCGAAACCGCTCGTGGTGGAGGCCGAAATGCTCGTTTTCGTCTTCCAGTTGGCGTTGCTCGTCTTCTTCTCGTTCGCGGCGCCGAGCATTGGTGTCCTGCCGAAGATCACGCCATAGTTGGCCTCGGAGATCCCGGTTGTCCCGACGGTCACTTCGACGTTGCCGGTTGTTGTTTGGGTTGCCGAATGACGTTTGGCGTGACTCCGTGTGCAGCTGACTAGAGCCGGCCACTCGGCGTCGCTTTGAGGTAGACGAGACTGCCATTGGGATGCCGACCGGTTGGTCGGTATGAGGGTATCTCCTGACTGTTGGTGCTGCTGACATGCAGCAGCGGTAAGCATGCTTTTATCCTTGCGATCGTCGGGTGGCCTGATGATCAGGCCCAAGCTGGACTGTGTCCCAGTAGGGTTGCAGCGGCCACGATGTTCTGTTGGGGAGTAACGAAGACATCGTGGTCGCGACTCGGGTTTGGAGGATTTGCTGCTGAGCGGTTTGCTCAGCCTTGCGTAGATCGTCGTTGCGGGCGTGCAGGCGTCTTGCTTCTTCCTCCTGTTGTTCTTGCAGTCGGCAGGCCTCCTCCTCTTGTGGCTCGTGTCGTCGGCATGATTCCTGAATAGGAGTAGAGCCTCTGGATGCCATGAAAATTTCTCGCGGCGGAGTGAAGCTTGCGAGCTGGTATCCGACTTGGAGTCGGAATCCGACTGGGAGTCGTAGTCGGAATAGTTTGATGGGGGTGATTACAACTCCGACCTCCCTAGATCCGATCTCGAGCGGCTCGGAGCCGTATCCGAGTCGAACTCCAGGGGATCGGGTTTGCCGCGTCGGATGTAGATTGTAGATATCCGCGGCGTCGCTGAGTCCGAACGGGAAGTTGACGATCTCTTCCCTTCTCGGCCCGATCTCGGCCGGCTCAGAACCGAGTCCGAGTCGAACACTGAAAGGAAGAGTTGTCCCTGGACTCGGGCGTATTGGAGATCGCCGCAGCATGTCGTCGAAGATTGCCGCAGCGTCGTGTGGGCCGACTGGCGCGGAGTCAGCTGGTTCCTCGGCCGGTTGGATCGGGTCCGTGTCGGCCGGGGTGAGATTGCCGATCTGGTCGGCGACGAAGTCAAGGCTTCTGAATGCGATTGTATCTCCGGGGGGGGAGTTTGCCGCCGTCGACTTCGGTTGCTGGATCCATCGAGCTTGTAGATGTAGATCGCGCCGAAGCCCCTACCTGGCGCGCCAACTGTCGATGTTTTACACCGGCAATAAATATATGGGGCTACTCGGCGGATGGAAACTCGGTGGATTGCAAAGGAACACAAGGAAATTTTATACTGGTTCAGGCCCTCGATGTGAGGTAATACCCTACGTCCAGTTTGTATGTATTCCTTTGAGGATATACGGTGGTAGTTCTGATGAACTGTATGGCCGTGTGCTTCTATGAGCTCTTCTGCCCTCATGGGGCGCCCTGCCTCCCCTTATATACTGGGGGACAAGGTTACAAGGTAGGAGTCCCCATCGGATTACGACTAGGAGATCTCCCCTTAGAGATATAACGTACCCGACTAGGACTGTATATTCCTTTCTATACAAGGCGAAGTCTGCCGAATCTAGCTATATCTCTAATTACAAGGCTAGGCCCATCCTCTATCCGAGTGGCCCATATGCTTGTCATGAGGTACCCGGGGCCCATGGCACCCACACCGCCTCCACTCGGGAAGCCTAAACTATGATGTCATTCGACATCCCAGGTCACACAGTCCTGTTTCAGACCACTCAGGTCATCCATCAGCCATTGAGGCCGATTCTGGTAACGATTCCCAAACCACAAATCACTTTCGCAAAGCACTGGCAAACAAAACTACGCTAGAGGAATCACCTCACATTCTCCCATGTAATGATCACAATTTTCTCTTGTGCAAAACTAATTTAATAAAAAGCTAAGTTCAAAAATTTGGCTCTTTAATCGACTTAGAATTTTTGTGCCATGTGTGATCTCAAGAAATCCTCAAAATATTCAAAACAGCCCTAGAACCTCTGTAGAAGCCACCTAAATTTTTGCAAAATTTTTAAACCCCATTTGAGCCAGTTTCAAAAATCAAAACCTTCAAAAGTCTATTCAAATTTATCTCTGGAAAAGATCAAATTCTACTGTTCGAGTCGGGCCCCCTTCTCTCAATCTCGGCCTACTCCTGTTTTCCTCTCTATCGGCCTGCTCGGCCGCTGGCGCGTGCGCGGGGACTTAATCCTCACGGGCCCCGCGTGTCAGCCGCCCTCGCCGCTCGCTGTCTCAGCCACCCGATGCAGCTGCATGGACGGCCGAGATCAACGCTGCCCCCGACCCCGCCTGTCAGCCCCGTCGTCGACCTCACCTTCTTCCTCCTCCAGCGGATCGCGCTTCCTCTGGAAATCTCCGAACCCGCTCCTGTGCTCTCTCTGTTCAGAGCCTTACCGCCGGTCGGCCTTTAAAACCCGCGCGGAAACATCATTCACCACGCCGCCCGCGCTCAGCGCGAAACACGCTCCGCCATCGCCGCTGCAAGCTCGCGGTCAAAAAGCTAGCCGCCGCCGCTCTCTCCTCCCTCTCTCGGTACCGAACCTCGGAGACGATGCGCATGCCCGGGTGCCTCGTCCTAGCCCTTCATCACCTTGTCCCCGTCCCATCTTTGCCGCCGCCGCCGCCATGACGTGAGCCACAGTGGGCCGGCGCCATTGATGCGCCCTCGCCAATCGAGCTCGAGCTTATCTCCTCCCGGCCTCCACCCTCGGTCCGCTAACGCCGGAGCTCTTCTATAAATAGAGCAGCCCTCCCCCTTCTTTCGGACACCAAGCAACAAGCCCCAGCAAGCCAAACACCGACAACCTCTCTCCACCGCCGCCATTAGAGCACTGACCGAGCTCCCACCGCCACTACCGATCACCACTGACCAATCCACCACCGCCACCAAGTTCCCGGAGCCACACCGAACCTCCTCCGCCCTCTCTCGCCATCGATTAACCCCTATACCCGAAACGCCCAAATTCCACCGCCACCGTCCGTCGTCGCCGCCGCACTGTAATCCACCATAGACAAAGGTAAAACCAAATTAACTACCACCCAGCTCTTCTTCAAGAAATGCCGAACTCAAACCAACCCTTTCCAAACCGTTCCGCTGTCCAAATGGTAGCAGGCGGCGTCCTCCCTCCGCCGCCGTCGCGGTCTCTGGTACACCGTCGCCGACCATCCTCCCGTGCCCGTGCCCCCAGGTCGTGCCCGTGCCCCTCCAACCCGTGCCCTCCAGCCCGTGCCCGTGCCCTCTATCCCGTGCCCTTCAGGCCGTGCCCGTGCTCCCAGGCCGTGCTCGTGCCCCTCCAGCCCGTGCCCCTCCAACCCGTGCCCCAGTCCGAGTCTCTCTCTTTTCTCTGTCATCCTGGTCCCACTCGCCAGCCCCTGTTCCTCTCTCTTCCTCACTGTAGTACCTGGACCCCACATGTCAGCCTTAGTGCTACTCTCTCCCTCCTGACCCAAGGGACCCCACCTGTCAGCCCCTGAGCCTATTCCTTTTTATTTTTCCTTTTATTTCTTTTCTTTCCTAAAATAATTTTTTTAATCCTTTTATTTTTAGAAAATAGATCAAACTTTAAAAATTCATAACTTTTAAACCATAGCTCCGTTTGAACCCATTCAACTCTCAAAATTTTTCTAAAATTAAGATCTATGCATTGGCACTGATTAGTTGTATTAAATAGGTTCTGATTTTTGGTGTTCTGCTTGATTTCTTTTGCGTCGCATAGAGGCCGTTCCCGAGGAGTCGCCGGAAGAGGACTTTGTCGAAGACCCGCAGGACTTTGAGCAAGGCAAGTCACCCTTGACCATGTTGGACCCATGATTTAAAATCTATTTGCATAAATAGGAGCACGACTGTTTTCGGCCACAGTTCGTAACCGAATCTGTTCGGCCTAACCTAATTGCTGCATTTTACCCGCCTTGAATAAATTGATGCCCTGTCCCTTGTAACCATGTCATCTTGATGTTCGTACTTGGGTATGAATATCGATGACCCCCTTTTTCCAAAATAAAATACTACGATGGGAAAAACTAGGGTTTTGATAAAATGATTTACAAAATCCTCGACACCCTTGGTCGAGAGAGTTTGCGAAATAAAATGGTTTTGTGAAACCTGGTCGGGGGTTGTCGCTGCCTGTGTGGCTCCGACTTCTCCGGGCTTTTAAGGACCGTTTCCTTGAGGAATTGCACTGAGCATTTTACAGTGCGACCACACGGGTGGTATGGGACACCCCTGGCCGAGTAACTAGTGTTCCCAGGATGGTTGTCGGTTGCTAATAAATGTGGGACTGGCTGGGTGCCAAGAGGGCGATATACCCCCGTCCCTGAGTACAGGAAATGAGTTCCTAGTACTTGGTTGAGTCTGAGCACCCATTTATAGAGCAGCGTGCTATCCTGGGAAGGCTTTGGAAAGGCCCTGTCGCGAACCTTCCCTACTGACGAGTGTGGGAAGTAAGCTCGCGTCGTGTGGGTAAAGCGTGCGATCTTTGCAAAGATTAACTGAACTGTTCGAACAGCCGCGCCCGCGGTTATGGGCAATGTGAGGTGATTCCTCTAGCGTAGATTTTAATTTACAAATATCTGTGCAATTGTTTTGCGGGTTGGGAATCGTGACCAGAATCGGTCTGTGTGACTGATGGATGGCCTGTGTGGCCTGAAACGGGCCTGTGTGACCCGGGGTGTCGGATGACACCGGAGTTTGGTTGTTTGAGTTGAAAGTGGAATGAGAGCAAGAAAAACCCATCTGAATGGAGGTACCAGAGGAAGGTACGCTCCTAAATTAGAAAATCGTGACAAGTCTCTGACTTGTGGAATGGGTCGAGACGCGAGTCTCTTCCCGACTAACTTAACTGTGGTGAGTTGTTGCAAAGCAACTCACGGAATGGATTGAAGCGTGAGCTTCTTTCCGACAACTTGAAGAGCACACTTAGAGTTTGAAACCTCAGACCCTTTGAAAATCACTTTGTGAAAATAACCCTAACCTTTCCTTGCTAAGCCTTGCATGCCACAATATTTCTGTGACTTGCTGAGTACCCCGTGTACTCACCCTTGCTAATTTACTCCCAGAAGCCTATGAAGATGAAGACCCGATCTTCAGCCAGTTCTACCAGGATCAAGTCGAGTACGAGGAGTTTTAGGGTTTCGGTCTAGGTCCCCAAGCCGTTGCTTGTGGGTATAGGGCTACCCATGTATTTTCCGCTGCAATCTTTTGTACTGTATCGTTGCACGTCTCGGGTTCTGTCCGAGGCTGCAACTTATGAACAGGCTATGTATGATAAATAAAGCAGGTTTGGCTGTGATCCACCGATGTCCTGTATGTACCAGCTGGTCTCCTGGGACTGGTACAGGTATTACAGGTAATGGCGTTCCTCCTCTGTTGACCTGTACGGGTTAACAGGAGAGGGGCGTTACATCCCATAACCGTGGCATGGCTGTTCGAACAGTTTGTAGACCTTTGCATAGGGTGTACGCTTTTCCCACACGACGCGAGCTCGCTTCCCGCACTCATCAGCGGGGAAGGTTTGCGACGAGGCCATTCCAGAGTCTTCCCAGGATAGCATGTTGCCCTATAAATGGGTTCTCTCAACCAAGTACCAGGAACTCATTTCCTGTACTCAGGGACGGGGGTATATCGTCCTCTTGGCACCCAACCGCCCCCACATTTATTAGCAACCGAAAACCATCCTAGGAACACTAGTTACTTAGCCAGGGGTGTCCCATTCTACCCGTATGGTCGCACTTGTGAGATGCTCGGATGAAATTCCCTAAGGAAACGGTCCTTATATGCGAATACGAAGTGCCACCACACAGGCGATCACTTTGCACCGCGGATTTTCGCAAATAAATTTTGTTTTACAATTCCGCCGACATCGCATGTCGGGTTTTTAAACCTTTGAAAACCCTAATTTTTTCCAATCGATAAACAATAGTGATGTGGATAGAACCATCAGAATCCATGCTTAGAGAGCACGGTAACCGAGGTGACAAGGAATAGGGTATCAACATCCTACCAGATTTATGCAACTACTGGGGAGGTCCGTTGGTTCAACACGCAAACCGAGGCCAATCAATTTATCGTGCACACTAGCAATGCAATTTTGCAAACAAAACATTTTAAATTTAGGAGCAATATTGTTAAGGAGTGACTTGCCTCAGTCTTCGTCTTCAAATCTTCACAAATCCGACGTCCGACGAATTTCCAAAATGTCGACTTACGCGTGAAACAAGAGAAAAACACATAAAACCCTAGAAATAAATTCTATTATTAATAACTAATAGTGCCATGAGGTAGATCTCATTTTTAGAAAAATTTTGAGACTTGAACGGGCTCAATCGGAGTTACGGTTGAAATGATATGAATTTTAAAAGTTTTAGGGATTTTTCTTGAAAAAGAAAAAAGGATTATTGAATTGTTGGGAAAATAATTATTTTGGGATCAGTGACTGACAGGTGGGGCCCTTGGTCAGTGATTGGGAGAGAGAAATTATGGGCTGGCCCACTTGTCATTGACGATGGGAGAGATGAGAGAGAAATGGATGATAGGGAGGCCCACATGCAGTGAGATAAGGAGGGACTTACTGTGCATGGGCCCATTGGTCATAGAGACATATTAATATGGGTTGATTAAATTTTAAACCGTGTAGGGCCCAAGAGTAAGTGAGAGGTGAGGGGTTTAACTGTTTGGGATCACTGTGCACTTATTTGGTATGGGCCCACTTGTCATAAATTTGAGTAGGCCCATGGGTCGGTAGCCGAGAGAGATGAGGGGGTCTCCCCAGTCAGAGAGGGAAGGCGAGGTATAGGAGACGGCCAGCATCGATGGCCGACGGCGGCTGAGGGGGCGCCGGCGAAAGGCGGCGAGGGAGGAGTGGCGGACTATGGGAATGGGACGAGGAAGAGTCGGCGAGAGAGGTGGACGGCTCGGATTGCACGGATGGTGGCCTGCGGCGGTGGGTGACGGTGACCCGAGGGCGGCGGTGGGGTGATGCTCCTGAGGTTCGCCGCCGGCGATCATTTTGCCGATGGGGAAGGCTGGGATGCTTCGGATTGGACGCGGCTTGAGTGGAGGAAGGAAATAGAAAGAAACATTGGCCCCTACCTTGCGCAACAGCGAGAAATCGAGGGCAGCGTCAATGGCGGGGCGGCGGCGGCCAATTTGGGCGTTTTTGGCTCGATGTCAATTGGGCACCGTTGGGGGTTTTGGGGAGGTCGCGGGACTTCGAGAGACCCAGAGGTGATGGCGGCTTGGGCGATTATGCTCAGGAGTGGTGGTATTTGGGCGGGCCAGAACGGCAATGGTGACGGCGGAGAGAGAAATTGGAGAGGAAGAGATGAACTGGCTCGGCGGCTTAGGGTACATGTAATGGTGGGGTCTAGAGGTATTTATAGGTGGTCGAGTGGCGCTACCCGACGGTTAACAGAGGCGGTGGAGCTCCATAGTGGCAATGGCAACGGGATGTGTCAGTGGCGCCTGTGGCAGGCATCACCCGCGGGGTCACTCGTTGCTAGAGAGGAGAGGAGGAGGCAGAGGGGACAGCGATAGGACGAGACGAGGTTTTGCGCTCGCGGTTTTTGACCTCATTGGTAAGAAAAGCTTTGACTTCGGCCGGCTTTTTGACCGAGCACCACGGTGAGCGGCAGAGCGTGTTTTGCGCCGGGCTTGGTCCCACAACATTGACGAGGAGAGCTGCGCATGCTCGGGCTAGCATGGGTAGAGCGGTATGGGCACGACGACTTGTGTCGGGGAAGAAAACCGAGAAGAATCGAGAGAGAGAGAGAGATGACAGAGAGAGAATGAAGGAGGAAGAAGACGGGGAAGACGACGATGCCTGGTGGCTAGGGCCTGCCGGTCAGAGAGAGACGGCATCCGCGGCATTTCAGATAAGGCACCGACAGGTGGGCCCGGGGCATGTGCAGGCGGCTGTGCGAGTGGTGAGGCATCTAGCCGGTGGGGTCCGCTCGTTAGCGGGGACGGCTTCGGCTGGGCTGCGGAAGGGAGGCAGAGGCCGGGTGGGCCGAGAGGAAAAGAAGGCCCATGGTGAACAGTAACGTTTGGGATTTTTCTCTAGGAGATTTTTAAAGGAATAATTGGAGGATTTTGATTAGGGATTTGAACCAAAAGTTTATATTTTGGACCACAAAATTCCTGAGATTTTGTATGGGGTATTCTTTGGCTAGGATTTGAATGTATATTTATTTGAATAAATTTTGATTAATGATTTTTTTGAGAAAGGAAGGAAGGGAGAGAATTCCAAAGGGGCTTCAAACTTAAATATAAATTCTAGGATTGTGACTCGAAGATTTTTTGGGGAATTTTGAGAGGTGCTTCTGAGATTTAGATGTGAGCATATATGTGCATATATAAGAGTGTTTGCTTTTGGATAATATTTGGGAAAAGGAAAATAGGATATTCAAGAGGGGATTTGACTTAAAATTGGGACTTGATTCTCAAGGATATTTTGGGAATTTTTGCAAAGAATTAGAATTGGAGCACCTTGAGGGAATTTTAGAATTGAAGTTTAATTCTTGGGATTTGAGGGTTTTAGAATTATATGCATTTGGCAATTTTGAGAAAGGAGTTCTTGATGGAATTTAGAGTTTTCGAGAGGAACAAAATAAGGAGATTTTAATGAAAGGCTTCGAAGACGACTTTCGAAGGGTTTTTATTAAAGGGCTTCAAATTGCAAAATTTGAACCCGAGTTATTAATGGAGGATTTTTGGGAGGAGGGAAATAATAGTATTTTAATCAAAGGTTTCAGTTGGAATTCGAAGGGAACTTTGAATTTGAGTTTTTCCGAGGAAATTTAGAGAGAGATAGTCGATTTGCAAAATTCGAGTCTCGGAATTTAGGAGAGAGTTTGGGACCGAGGTTTTTAGGGTTTCATGGAGGTTTAGACTGAGATCTACGGCACTTAATCCTTAAGCACACACAAAAGCCAAAAAAATTTGAAATTAGAGTTTTTACTAAAATAGTTTTTAACGGCCCGGAAACCGGGGCGTTACAGGAAATTGTCCTTGTGGCACGCCTTGTTGAGGTCGATGATGTCTAAACACATCATCCACTTGCCGTTAGCTTTCCTTACCATGACTAGCTTTACAAGCTACTCGGGGTGTAGGACTTCTCGGATGAAGCCGACCTTTTGAAGCTTGATGAACGTCCATGCGATCGGGTGTGAACCTTCTAAGCTTCCGCATGACTAGTCAGTCGTCCATTCACACCATGAGCTTATGCTCTATCACCTTCTTAAGGACCTCGGGCATATCAGACGGCTGCCAAGCGAACATATCTACGTTTGCCCGGAGGAAGGTGATGGGCTCACTTCCCTATTTTTCATCGAGGTCGGCCCCAATCTTCACCGTATGGTTGGGGTCCGAGCTCATTAGCTGTACCGTCTTGATGGCGCCATTGGGCCTCACAGAGATCTTAGGTTGTTTCCGACCAGGTTCTTCTATCGCAGGCAGGCATGGAGTCTGCTCGATCATATCGAGGCCTTCTTATCATTCTAGACGGCTATTTGGGCGTTGCCGGGAACAGTAATCACCCCTTTCAGCCCTGGCATCTTCACAAGCCGATAGGCGTAGTGGGATACTGCCATAAACTTTGCAAGCACCGTCCTCCCGAGGATCACGTTGTAGGCCGTGTCGAACTCAGAGACGTCGAACGTGATCTACTCGGCCCTGAAGTTCTCGAGCTCGCCAAAGGTTACTGGCAGAGTTATCTTCACCAGTGGTTTAGAGGATGACTCTGAGGTGATTCCATGGAAGGGTTGTTCTGAGGGCTTCAGCATACTTGGGATTCCCATTGCATCAGGTGCGCTAACGAAGAGTAAATTCATTGAGCTCCCATCGTCAATCATGACATGAGCCACCTTGATGTTCCTGATAGTAGGTTTCCACCACTATCAGGTATCGTCTAGAGGTAGTGTATATGGCTGGGTGGTCGGTGTCTGAGAAAGTTATCGACACGTCAAACTAGGCCAATTTTGGTGCTATCCCCTGGGATGTAGCGCAGACTTGGCGCTCTACATTCTTGTACTCCCTCTTGGAAACATAGAAGGTAGAATCACTGAAGATGTGAGCTACCCTGTGGTCAGCATTAGGATAATCGTCCTCATTTTCCAAAGACTTGTGGGCATTGTTCTTCTTGACCACACGTACTCACTGTTCCAGAGGCGTCGCCAGGTGTTTAGCCATCGCCTTATGGAATACCTGACATCCCTCTAGGCAGTGCAAGCTTGTCTTGTGTATTGGTCACCACTTCTTGTCAGGAGCCTCTCCTTGCGTTTCATACCTCTTCAGAGCTGGAGGGCTAAGATCAGCTGCCATGACTTGCCCCTCGGTTTTCTATCACTTGTTCTACTTCTAAGTTGTCGGCTCCTCCGGCTGCTTCGAGGTGCTTGCTCCATCCTTCCTTCTCAGTTTGGTTTCTTCCTTTCCTTTCCCTCTATTGCGTTGAATAGCTTCGTCGACCTAAGCACATCTTTCCACGATCCCAAATAGCTTCATGGCAGTTGTAATCCTTCTCGTGGCTAGCTCCTGGATTGTGTAGCGATCTTGGACTCCCGACCTGAATACCCTGATGACCAATGAATCGGAGATCTCCGGGATAGTGTTACAACACTCATTGAATCACCGCACAAAGTCCCTTAGAGATTCACTGTTATGCTGTCTCATGGTGTGTAGGTCATCCTCGACCGCGTGTCGCTTGTAAGTGCCCAAGAAATTAGTCATGAACTGGTGGCAGAGGTCTTCTAAGGATGAGATAGACTTGGGTGGCAGATGGATGAGCCATGACCGAGCAGATCCCTTCAACGCAGTCAGCGGATATTTAGCCATGGCGTTCTCGTCTGCTCCGGCTACGTGAAGAACCATATAGTATACTTGTATAAATTCCTTGGGGTCTGTACTTCTGTCGTACTTCTCTACCGCTCCTTGTCAGAATCAGGCCAACCACCTTACCTCCCAAAGGGCTAGAGTGAATGCTATGCATCCTGTTCTGGGTAGAAAAGTGGCTCATCAGCTAGGGGACCTCTGACGTTGTGCGTGTTGATCGAATAAGGATGACAACGACGACGGATCACTAGGGGCACCAACCCTGTATGGTCGTCGGTCGTTGTCACGTTGTCGTCCTAGGCATCTCGATCTGTTGCGATGGTTGCAGCCATTACTGCGGCTATGGTTGCCGTGATGTCCTTGGTCATCACAGTGCTCCACCTTCTATTCAAGTTGTCACAAAGATCTTGGTCTTGGCGGTCGTCCCATGGTTGTCTGTCTCTTCACGAGGGAGGATTTCACTATTGTCGGTTATGCTGGCGATTTCCACTAGCCACATCTTGGTGGGGCTACTCGTCATTGCATGGAGGTTCACGGTGATCTGACGAGGCTCTATTTTCTAATGATTCCTCAGCTCCTCCCTGCTCGGCTCTTCTGAAGGCATTATCTAGATTGGCGATTGTGGCAAGCATCCTCTCTATCCAATCAGTGGTAGCGGGATTAGCTGTCAGATCAACTGGCGGTTGGCTCAGCAGCTGTTGAGCTCCAAGCGGGGGTAGTTGGATTGTCTTGTCGGGGAGGCATCCTCGTGAGAGTTGGTTCCTCTAATCGCGAATTTATCCCTCTTCGATGGAGTCAACTACGCCATCTTGAACGGGAGACCTATCGATGGCTCCGACATCATGTCCTGGCATGGAGTCCGAGGACTTTTCTTCGTCTAGACCTTGAAGCACAGATGGCTCGTCGGGTCTATGTCGACAAATCCCACTACTTGGTCCGAGAAGCTTGCTGTGTCTTCATCATCCGACCTTGTTTCGTCAAATCTGGTCCAACGAGAGTGGGTTGGATAACTCTTACTAGAATCTTCTTGGGGTGGGCACATTAGGTTGTCGACCTCCTCCAAGAACACCTTGTACTCGGCCAGGGTATTAGAACTTGTCCTGTGAATCGGGCTCCATAGTTTTCAAGCCGAGGTCCTCTTGTTAGATCTAGTCGTAGTCTTTCTGACCTTAGGCTTCGGCATCGTCTTCGTGAAAAAAATTGGAAACTTTGGTGGTGCTGATGGCGTCAGGAAGGTGATGGATCCAACCTGAAGGAAGGTGACTACCGGCCAATTTTGATATTCCGGGCCAAAGTTATCATAAAATCCTTCGTCAGAAAAACCCCCAGGTTTTCTTGGACATAGGAATCGTCTAGTACAAAGGTATTCGTCGATATGCAAAAATAAAGCAGGACAAGAGATTAAACTGGTTCAGACCCCCAGGTTGCGTAATAGCCCTACTTTAGTTTATATGTATTGGATGGGATTTTCACCAAGTACAAAGATTTGTATGAATTGTCTACCAAATCTACAAACTATGGACGATAGGATGTAGCAGTCGATGACTTGGCTAAAAGGCTTCCTCTGGCATGGTGTTTTTGGACTTGCAAGCTTATGATTCAATGCTCTCCCCTCCTGGGAGACGTTGTATTTATACCAATAGGTGATCTCTTCTCCAAGTAGAACTTGGAGACTCCCGAATAGGATACAAGCAGAGTAAACCTTGTCATAACCAAGTCGGACTACAGAATCCTCTTCTATCCAGAGTACGTTTCCTTCTCTGTTTGTGACTTTATCCATATTGGATCTTTACTTTTCGTATATTATTAGGTATGCAGTATTCCCAGTGACATATATCCATGTATGTAGGGTATACCATATCTACTACTATGATACAACCTATAAATGATAATTGGATGTATAGTTACAACAACAAACCTTTTGGAAAACCTTCCGAACGAAGTTAGGATGATCATAGCTTCTTTTCCACTTGGTTAGAGCAAAACATAGTCTCGGTTATCATCCATACTTAGGCACAATGAAAGATCATGTACATCTCAACAAGGTTATAACAAGGTTACAAGTTGAAAAAATAAGAAAGATTAGAATATGAGGTTATGCTTAGGCATCAGCAGTGGAGGAGGGGATCCATACTCACCAGCTTGTCCACACCACCTGGAGCAGTGACGCCCTGCTACTCGCCAGTTTGCCCACACAGATTTTTAAACTAAATAAGATCACTTAGTTGTAGGGATTGAACAAAATATTACTGATGGTCCAAAAATGGCAATATTTCTTTTAGCTTGTTGGTAACTATTCTGAGATCAGATGATGTATCATGTGTTAGCGAAAACCAACGATCGAACACCTAGCGGGCGCACTGTAGCAGGTCTAGCAAACTTCCGGCAAGCAAAGAACAGAGCAAGAGGTAGAGGAGGAAAAACAGAGCAGGTCGCAAGGGGAATTTGGGGCAATTTTCTGTGTCTATTTCAACTGAAATTGAAAACCAATTCACACACACAAATGATGTAACTATCATCTACTTATAGGCTGAAAAGAAATTTTGATCCTACATACAAGGAAGACGAGGCCACGCTCGCCACGCACTTCGCTCAGCTGCGCGCTCCGTGCGGCCACGAACTCAGTCACCGTTGATCTCATTGCCCGAGCATCTCGCTAGGCCGTTGTCCAGACCGTTGCTTCCGCGTTGTCCGGATCGGCTCGGGCCCTCACACGGCCTGCGCCCGTGCCCGGGCCCTCTCCAGGAGTAACAGCAACATACTCCCCCTTAGTCCTGGCGCGGACCAAGATCGCGAACACCCAACAGGTGCCGCGCTGTTGCCAGTTTTATCGCCGGCAGCCCCTTTGTAAGTGCATCCGCCCGCTGTTCCTCAGTCCGGACGAATTCAATCATGATCTGCCCGTTCTCAACGCATTCACGAATGAAGTGATAACGGGTATCGATATGCTTGCTCCTCCCGTGAAACACAGGGTTCTTCATCAAGGCAATCGCCAATTTATTGTCGACGTAGAGTCTCACCGGCTTTGCTTCTGCGCCAAACAGCTCGCTCAGCAGCACCCTAAGCCAGAGCGAGTGACACGCCGCCACGGTGGCCGCCATGAATTCAGCTTCGCACGATGAGAGCGCCACCGTCTTTTGCTTTTGTGAACACCACGAGACAAGGCTATTGTTGACGTAGAATGCCATCCCACCGGTGCTCCGGCGATCGTCAATGTCACCGGCCAAGTCACTGTCGGTGTAACCGGTGATCTCCACTGCACCACTTCCTCCCGCTAATGCGAGCCCGTAATCGATTGTTCCCTTGAGGTACCTGAGGATCATCTTCACAGCCTTGAAATGCATTATCGTCGGACGCTCCATGAATCTGCTCGCCACGCCAACGGCGTAGGATAGATCCGGCCTCGTGTGCAGCAGGTACCGCAGGCACCCGATGACGTGTCGATACTCCGTGGCGTCTATAGGACTTCCTTCAGCATCTTTGTGCAGCAGCGATCAAGGCTCCATGGGAATTGAGGTTGAGTTGCACTCCAGCATCCCGAACTGGGACAGAATTTTCTTGGCGTAGGCGGCCTGCTTGATGGCGATGCCGTTCTCCCCCTGCGCCACTTCAATCCCCAAATAATACGTGAGGAGACCGAGATCGCTCATCTCGAATTCCCCCATCATCTGTTGCTTGAACATCGTGATCTCACTTGGATTTTCTCCTGTCACGATTAAATCATCAACATAAACCCCGACGATGATGCCGGCGCGCCCCTTTCCTCTAGTGTACACCGCCTGCTCCTGCACGCACCGCGCGAAGCCAAGCTCTTTCAAGCTTTTGTCGAGACGTGTGTTCCACGCCCGTGGTGCTTGTCGAAGGCCATAGAGCGCCTTGCTCAGCCTGAGCACAAGATGCTCCTTCCCTTTCTGTACATAGCCCTCTGGCTGGGCCACGTACACCTCCTCTTCGAGCTCGCCATTTAGGAATGCCGATTTGACGTCGAGGTGATGCACCTCCCACCTTCGATCAGCGGCAATGGCGAGTATCACACGCACCGTGTCAAGCCTTGCCACCGGCGCGAATACTTCATCGAAATCCACACCTTGGCGTTGAACATATCCCTTTGCCACTAGCCGGGCCTTGTGCTTGATCACTTCGCCAGCGGTGTTCTTCTTCAGTTTGAACACCCACTTGAGCTCGATAGGTTTGTGTCCTGCCGGCAACGCGGTGAGGGCCCATGTCGAGTTCTTCTCGATAGCTTCCAACTCCTGGACCATGGCGTCCTCCCACTCCGGCTGGCCCGCCACCTCGCGGTAGCAGGAGGGCTCTTCAGTCTCTGCGAGCAGCGCCTCATCAGCTGTGTAGTCCTCCACCAGGTTGACTCGCGCGGCGTCGCACATGATGTCGTCAATGTGCCTGTAGCGAACAGGCCCATCGTTGCTGTTGGTGCTGCCTCCTGTCTGCGGCGTCGCCTGTTCGCCGGCGGACTCGGTAGCTCCAGCCACCGGCCTTGGTGGAGTTA
This sequence comes from Oryza meyeriana var. granulata, assembly GCA_003991445.1. Taxonomy (NCBI): domain Eukaryota; kingdom Viridiplantae; phylum Streptophyta; class Magnoliopsida; order Poales; family Poaceae; genus Oryza; species Oryza meyeriana. Next base: position 48,415 of record RYFJ01002568.1, read on the forward strand.
AAGGCTCCCTTGCCTTGGTCGCTGGCTCCCTGCTAGCTCGCCTTCCTGGTGGAAAGAATTCCACCAGGGTTGCCGGCTCGCCAGCCGCGCTGCCCGATGGTGGCACCTCTGTGCCGTTTGCCGCCTCGGTGTCGACAGTCTCCTCGATGACAAACTCTGACGATTCAGCCTCCCCTGCAACTCCGTTCCACTTCCAGGCAACATTTTCTTCAAAGACAACATCGCGGCTTACATGAATTTACTTGCGGCGTGGATCAAACAGGCGGTGTGCTTTGCTTCCTTCCTCGACCCCTAGGTACACGAACGGAGAACTCCGGTCATCTAATTTCTTCAGATTGGGGGTCATGATCTTCGCATGAGCTGTACACCCGAACACCCGCAGGTGCCCTAGATGTGGTTTCCTTCCCGTCCAGGCCTCGAATGGGGTGCGATTCACCATCGCCTTGGTAGGCAGCCGGTTTAGCAGGTATACGGCATGTCGCACCGCCTCCCACCACATCCTGCCGGGCACGGACATCCCCTTGAGGAGAGAGCGTGCCATCGCCATCACCGTTCTGTTACGGCGTTCCACAACGCCATTCTGCTGCAGTGAATATGGCGCCGTCAGGTGTCGCTGGATGCCAGCCTCCTCACAGACGGGCGCGAACTCGCCAGAGAGGAACTCGCCACCACGGTCCGATCTGAGCGTCTTGATGCGGTGCCCGGCCGTGTTCTCGGCCAGGGGCTTGAATTTTTCAAACCCCGCAAGTGCTTGATCCTTCGTTTTGATCACAAACACCCACATCCAACGGGAAAAATCATCAACTATCAGCATAAAGTAACAGTTATCGGCCATCGTCGACGGGGTGATCGGCCCACATAGGTCCATGTGGAGCAATTCGAGCGGCGCCTCCGCTCGAAAATTCGCCATCGCCGGGAATGGCTGGCGAATTTGTTTCGCCACCAAGCACGCCTGGCAAAGTTGGTTCGGGTGGACTATTGTCGGTTCTCCTGCCGCCATTTCTTTGTCCACCAAAAGCTTCATCGCTTGGAAATTCACGTGTCCGAGCCGGGCATGCCATAGCCACGCCGGGTCCTCAAGATTAGCCAGCAGGCATACTGGTTGCGCCAGCTTCAGCTCAATCCGGTAGAGCCGGTTGGCGGTGCGCCTCACCTTCATGACTAGGCACCAGGGGTTTTTGTCATAAACCTCCAGGTCATCTTCATCCATCACGACACGGTGGCCGGTCTCAATGAGCTGCCCCAAGCTCACCATGTTGCAGCAGAGGCTCGGAATGTAGTAGACATCGTCGAGCAACCATTGATCGCCATTTTTACAGGAGAAGATAATTGATCCCTTCCCCATGATCTGCACCAAAGAGGCGTTGCCGAACTTGACTCACCCCGTGATCGTCTCGTCCAGCTCTCGGAACTTGAGGCGATCTCCCGTCATGTGGTTGCTAGCACCGTTGTCCAGGTACCAGACGTCCCCAGCGGCGTCGCCGCCCTCTGCCAATAGCAGGCGTGGCCATACACGCTCCTCGTGTACGACCAGGTCGGAGTGCGCCACCTGCACCGACATGGGCTGTGTCGTCTCAGTTTCGGTCACCGCGAGCAGCAGCGCTAGTCCGACGTCCTCGGTCTGCGCAAGATGGGCCTCTGCCTTCTTCTTCTTGGGGTGCGGGCACTTCGTGGAGTAGTGTCCGTACTCATCACAGTTGAAGCACTTAATGTGGCTTTTGTCGCGGGCACCGCCGCCAGACCCACCACCCCCAGAGTTACGAGGCGCGCCGCTGTGGCCGCCCACACGGCGCCCTCTGCCGCGCCCGCGTCCTCCTTGGCCACGGTTACTCCCGTCGCCGGGAGGCTTGTTTTTCTGTGGCGACGAAGATTCACCGCTGTCCTTCTTGAAGCGCACCTCCCACTCTGCCTGAGTGAGGAGCACCTGCCCATCGGCAGCTAGGCCACCGACGGCGCCCTTCTTCTTGCGCGTGCGCTCGTCGTAGGCCTTGAGACGGCCCACAGCCTCTTCGAACGCCATATCTTCGAGGTTGTAGAATTGTTCGATGCCGGCCATGAGGCTGACGAATTTCTCCGGGACAGTGTCAAACAACTTCTTCACCATGGCGGCGTCGTTCAGTGTCGCACCTAGCTCAGAATGCCGGACCGCCATGGTTGTGATCCGCCTGGCGTACTGGTCCAGTGACTCCCCGTCGCCCATGCACATGCCGCTGAATTCAGCCTTCAGCGTCTGCAAGCGCGCGCTGCGAACGTGATTCGTGCCGACAAACCTCATCTTGAGGCAGTCCCACACCTCCTTCGCCAACCGCTTCTTCGTCACCTGCATCAAGAGATCTTCAGGGAGCGATTGCAGCAGGTGGGACTTCGCCTTCTTGTCCTTCCTCGCGTCGACGACCGCTCCGGCCGGCTCGATTGCTTCCCATACACCTTAATCCTCCATCATCGCCTGCACCCGGATCACCCAACTGGTGTAGTTGGTTGCAGTGAGTTGTGGGTAGAGGAACGCGCTCCCTGAGCTCCCCCTTGCCGCATCCGCCGTGACAATCGACATGGCGTCAGATCAGTCCCGAACCTGAGAGCTCTGATACCACTTGTTAGCAAAAACCAACGATCGAACACCTAGCAGGCGCACTGTTGCAGGTCCGGCAAACTTCCGGCAAGCAAAGAACAGAGCAAGAGGCAGAGGAGGAAAAACAGAGCAGGTCGCAAGGGGAATTTCAGACAATTTTCTGTGTCTATTTCAACTGAAATTGAAAACCAATTCACACACACAAATGATGTAACTATCATCTACTTATAGGCTGAAAAGAAATTTCGATCCTACATACAAGGAAGACGAGGCCACGCTCGCCACGCACTTCGCTCAGCTGCGCGCTCCGTGCGGCCATGAACTCAGTCGCCGTTGATCTCCTCACCCGAGCATCTCGCCAGGCCACTGTCCAGACCGTTGCTTCCGCATTGTCCGGATCGGCCCGGGTCCTCGCACGGCTTGCGCCCGTGCCCGGGCCCTCGCCAGGAGTAACAGCAACATCATGATGGATCATCAGCATGCATGTCAAGTATCCTCGAGTGCAATGCAAAAGACAATTGTCAGAAAAGTAAATGGTTTGATTTAATTTGAAGAGCTGCCAACTCCTGTTTTAGTTCCGGGAAAATGAAATTTTTTTTGTATAAAGCCTAGGAAAATTCAAAACTCTATTTTTATTTCTATCAACTTGCATAATCTATTTTGCTTGCTTTACTGAGGAAAGTTTTCACTAAAAGTTGTGTAAAATTAGAAATTTCAGATAAAATTAATTGCTTCTGCTTATCAATAGTCTAGCTAGATCTACTACATGAAATATCAACATGCAAAATGCTCACTTATAGAGACACTCTTCTATTTCTATTCTTGTTGATACAGTTTAGTTCTGTACCGAAACAGCGACAACCTGTATCCAGTATCCAATTCTAATATCCAACTTAAGTTTGTAATAGGCTCCACGGATGCAACTACAGATTCATTAGTAATTCAACTGGATATTTTTTTCACAGTGGATTAGTGAATAAAAACAAAAAGTGCCTACCTCTTTCTCATGAACTTCTAGACAAACACCAAATCAAAAAGAACAGAAAATAAACAAAAACACCGAATGGTTCTGAATGTTTGGAGGTATATTATAACCAAAAATGGCAGCTTTCCAAGCCATTTTTAGCAAGATTCTTCAAATAATTTTCCCCATATACATATCAGGAATCAACATATTGTAAATCAAGCAGAGCAAATATCTTTATCCTAAGTCATTACACACAAAAGGAAGAAACAACATATCGAGAGCAGAACCTGCTCAAACTTCCTGCATCCAACTCTTGATCAAATTAAGTCAATGGAAGATGAGATCACTTGAAGTTACCCACAAGGGTTCAGAGGGGAGAATACAGGGAGGAGCAGACGCCCATGGCAGCTAGGAAAATAGAAGGAAGCAAGTAGCATGGAGCTCCCACTGCCGGTGCTCGCCCCACACAGCTTGAGCCATGTGCTGCTGCCACTTGAACACCAGGCCGCTGACTCCAGTGGAGGGAGCGATGCTGATGGGGAGAGGGAGGAAGAGAGGAGACCCACCTTCTCTTCGGCCATTTAGGTCCATGAGGCTGCCACAGACACTATGGGCAGGCCACCTCTGAATCTTCTTGTCCATTAACACCAGTTCTAGGCCACGATGGAATGGATAGAGAGACGGCAGTGTACAGGGGAAGCAGTCTCCGGAGAGCATGGAGACGATGGCAGGCCTTCGGCTCGAAAGGAAAAGATGCGCGGGCCGGCATTGAGGCCAACACTCAAGCTAGCGGAGTTAGAGCTCGGCCGGCCTCAGATATGGGCAGATCCACCGTTCACTGACGACAACTCGGCGGTGGCACGGTGGAGGAGCGGCACCACAGGATCTGAGGAGGGTGGCACCATCGGCTCATGAGGGAGAAGGAGCAGCCAGCTGAAGCCATGATGGAGAAGGACCGTCCACCGATGGGTTAGCAGCGGCCAAGTGGAGGAAGCTCATGAGGACGATCCAGCAAAGAATTGACGTCGAATCGTACGTGGAATCTATGCTCAATAACAAGCTGTAACCAAAATAACAAAATTTGTCCACGGTAAACGGAAACTGGGGAGAAAGTGGAGGAGCCCTTCAGGATCAAGCTGTCATCGCCTCTCACAATGCCCAAGCATGCGTTGCTGCCACCCAGCCACTGTACCCGCCAGCTCAAGAGAAGACTTGCAGGTCGGCGCCGAGGACAACACTCGAACCATGGCAGGTGGGAGTCGGTCAGCCGACCCCAGATCAGGGACAGGGCAGATCCAGCGATGATGGGCCAAAGCCTGCATTCCTTGACCCTGAGGACAGCTATGCGACAACTCGAAGGAAGGGCGGCTCTAGTGTCATCGTTCGCTCATGAGGGGTGAGGAGGGGCGTCGGCTGGTACCATCTATTGGGAAGACGATGTAGGATAGAACACAAAAACCAAGCCTACCAGAGGGGGTGAATGGTAGAAAAAACCAAACAACCAAATCTTTTAGCGGAAATAAAAGAAACCCTCAAACCTGGATGAAGTGCACCGGTCAGACCGTCTCTGTTGCGCTGGTCTGACCGCCGTATATCCGCCGGTAGAATGGCCGCCTCATCGCCGAGCCCTTGTCGAATGAACCGTCGGAATCCAGAGATATATACATCGAAAATGCTCTTCAAAGTAGATCAACTTTATTGCATCAAGATATGTTTACAAAGTGCATACAAAGCACTGCTCTCTCTCAAAACTAAACCCTAGCTTTTCTCTCTTCCAAAAGTTACTACACTAAGGCCTCAACCCCTCATCTATTTATACCTAAAACCTCCTACACAAAGTAGGAGTAGAACTCCTAGTCCCACTGGGATTCAAATCTTCAATTACCAAATCTAATTACATTTTACCAAATTAAATTCTCCTTTCCATAGTCCGAGTACTATAGCAAAATATTTCTTCTAATTTTCTTCTCTAATTTTACTCTAAATTTATTCGTGATTTTTTCGCCACTTGTGCATGCGACCCCTGTGTAGCCTGTTGTGAACACCTCCCACATGGTGTCCATTCACCGTATGCCACACCTTGTGTCCAATCTCGTTACCCGGCATTCTTAATCGTTCTGGACCTCGGCTCCTCCCTAAATGTAGTCATGATCCTACCGTTGACCAAGATTGACCACAAGTTACTTGTACACCCATAGATAAAACAACCGTTTCTGGGTACAGATATCCCAACCTGACCCACATTAGTCACACACACTCACGCCAACATCGATAGATATTTTTTAACAAATGTTCATTAAATAAATCATTCGTAAAGCCAATTGTTCATTACAAAATATTAATCATGACAATGATTTTACAGAGGAAGGCCACGGGTGATGGGAGGGGGCGCTTGGGTGGAGGAATCATGGGAGGTGGGGCGTGGGTGGTGGCAGTGGCAGGAGGAACGGGCTGGAGGCGGTGGGCGGCGCCAAAATGAGTAGATGAACAGTCCCGACAGGAGAAGGAAATGTATTGGTTGGGTGTTGTTCTTTGCGAGAGGGCCTCGTACTTAGTAGTAAGTTTACAGCAATGTCTCTAGAAACATAATTTTTCCTTCTTTAAATGATATTTTGCTGAAAAATGAGAGCTTTCTCAATAAATAATCAACGAGCTATCAGTTGTAGAAGGGTCTCTTCAAAATTTTTAAAATAAAAAGGATCTTTCTGCAACAACAAGTGCGTGCATGTAGGCAATCAAAGCAACCAAACACAGAGCACACATGCACTATGACAACCAGCTCGAGTGCCAAGGGACAGGCGGCAAAGATGTGCCCATCCCAACTTGGCCCATGGCCACAGTGCCGGTGGAAGCAACCGGACACTACAAATTCCTGAGCCCTTCCCGAGGAGCTGCTTCCGCTCAACTATACATGCGTCGCACATCCAGAGGAGCACAAAAAATTTCAAAAGACGGAAAAAATCGGAACCTGAAGGAGGTTGTCCTTCTCATAAACGGCGTCTCCACGTTGCTGCTGGCAGCTACCCAACCGGCAACATGCGTCCGAACAACCAGCCAAACTGGCAAAGACGTCGAGCTGACATAGAGGGAGGAAATGAAGCAACCGGACAGACCAAGTCTCTCGCAGCAAAGCGAAGCGGAGTGGCAGCCGGTTGCTTCCTGTTGGCAGGGAACGGCGCAAGCAGAAAGCAGCAGAGAAACCGAAAAAAGGGCCCAACGAACACGCGTCGGCAGCGGAAAACGCGAAAAGGAAATCCAAAAAAGAGAAAATTCAACAACCACCGGAGACTGCTACGTAGTCATGTCATTTTTCAGATTGAGTCACTAATAAAAGACTGGGCCAAGTATACATATTTCACTAGGGTTTTGCCTAACTGTCAAGCCACTACTTTTTGCCAAATTGCTCGAATGCCACTGGTTTCTCCGTATGGATGTAAAAAATTCCACTCCACCATTAACTACGTAAGTTAACACGTCCGGCCAAAAAAATATTGATTGTTCTTTTGATGGAAATGCTCCTGGGAAAATAACGGTAATGAAAAATGAAAAGAAGAAGACAAAAAGTCACTGCGCCCAATGCATGGCTCGGTGGAGAGGTTGGGTGGTCCGTGGCGCCTAGATAGGATGCTGTGGATGACCGGACAATGACGACATGAGAACTATGAGGGGGCTTTAACAATGACAGGGTGGGAAAGGAGTTTGCCGACATGCTCCTTCGGTTGGCTTCTCCATGTGACAAGGGGGGGAAGGGATATTTGAGTCATTTTTCAACCCGTAATAGCCATCCAAACGGAATTTCTAACAGCAGCGACATTTGTAAAAAAAATTTACTTGATTCGAGTGACTTGCAGGGAATTAGCTCTGTTTGGATGGCAGGAGTGGAAAATTTGCAATTGTTTCTATAAGACTAAAGATAACTTTATAATATATCCATAAGACATAATGTTATGTAGCCCAAAGACCAACCATGATTACCACAGGTTTCTAATATAGAATTTTTGGAAACTTTATAAGGTCCACGCACAGTGTATTTCTGTTTAGAGGTGGACGTTCGGTCAGAACGATGATTTCGCTCCGGTCTAAAAATTTGGTATTCCCAAACTGACAACCGAAATTAGCATGTCAATTTGAAGAACTAGACACTCAGTCTTCGATCTCATTCGGTCTAGTCTTCGGTCTGACTGATGTCATATTGCAGAGAAGCATAAGATTCGAGAAAAGTGAACCTGATCATCTAGACTGTGATAATCGCCTAAGGCCATTTACACATAATCGTTTTGCTGCACTTCCATGCGAGGTGAAAACTACGCTTAATTCCAAATCTTGTTATTTTCATAAGGCAAAGCTACTACTCATGGCTTAAATGATTATAGGTTCAACCATATTGAGGTGCTTAAATATAGAGACAAGCGTCACATATTACTCAACCAATTATATCACTACGCCGAGTAACCATCAACCATCGTTCTATAAACCAACATCATTGATGTGTAAATCATCAACTGGAGAAGTGCTACGTAAACCGACATCGCCGTTGTGTAAACCATCAACAGGAGAAGTTCCGCATATTTAAGAACCAATTAATCAAAGTCGTAAAGTCCTCTATCGAGAGAGGACAAATAAGATTTTTGAGAAGCGCTTCATACAACTACTCATTGTTAGTCCGCCACGTCTCGTCTTCCTTTACGTTCGGGCACTGCACATTGTCACCACCATCCTGTACTGCGCGTTGTACGTGCGGTGCGTGCTACTACTCCAAGTGTATCTGCTCCGAACTCTCCTCCTGAACAGAATCGTCGGTACGTATTCATCATGTTTTACGTGTTCGATCTATTCATGTATTATTCTGTTGCATACATGTCTAGATTGTGAGAGATAATTCTGCTAGCTTATGTGGTTAATGTCATGATTTTTTCAACAATCTAAAAATCTTATTATAGGTCTCCCTCTCCTAGAATAAGTAAGTTGGTACCAAAGTTCACATGCATGCTTCCCAAGAGGTGGGTTTTTGAGATTTTTTTAGGAATTATTCTCCAATTAAACCCTAGGCCCACTAATAATTCCAACAATCCCTCACCAAATCTTAAAGTCACATAGAGATTTGCTTTTTTTCAATGTACTGTTTTTATACCAATGTTTTCATGGAGACCGGTTAAGGTTGAACATCCATCTAGATCTCCAAACTACACTTACTCACAATTTAAATAATGAACTAAGCCTTAAATTGTAAGTTTTATGCAAACAAGTTTTACTCTGAAACTTAAATGATACTAGGCCACCTATTGGCTACCCCTTAATTGGAGCGTATAAGTCATACTTCTTGGTCTTTTTATGAGCTTCCTAGGAGATTCACCCAAAATCTCTACAGGCTGCGACTAACAATCAGGCTTATATAGGTGTGTTCTTTCAAGAATACTCTGTAGGACAACATCTTCGCTATTTAAAGCCAACAAAAAACATTAAGATATAACCAACCTGCCTTGCAGCTTGTGAGAGTACATGCATCTTCACTTAGAGAGAGTTAAAGGTACTCTCCTCCAGTTAACTAATGGCTTATTCTTCCCAGATCATATTTCACGGGATCTCCGATCATATAGGTTGGGTTACCACCATAGTATAACTCACATGGGTCTCATACCTATCTCCTTCGATGCATTATCTATATCATTCCGTGATAGTCCCTTAGTAAAGAGATCTGCCAGATTTCTAGATATTTGAATATAATCCAATGTTATAACTCCGGAGTTCCTCAATTTCCTGACAAACTTCAATCATCTCTTCACATGTCTAGACGATTTCATGTTATCCTTAGCAATGACAGTTTAATTGTCACAGTTCATAAGGATGGCTGGCACAGACTTCTCAATCACAGATAGATCTATTAATAGATCACGCAACTATTCTGCCTCAACAGTAGCAGTGTCTAGTGCCATAAGCTCAGCTTCTATGGTTAACCTCGTCAAGATAGTCTGTTTGCAAAAACCTCCATGAAACAGCAGCACCACCTAGTGTGAAAACATATCCAGTAGTGGCTTTGATCTCATCAACATTAGACATCCAGTTGGAATCACTATAGTCCTCTAGTACCGACAGGTATCCAGTATAACGAAGTCCAAGATTCATAGTACTCTTCAGATAGCGCATAACTCACTCAAGCGCACGCCAATAATCATCTCCTGGGTTAGAAGTAAATCGGCTCAATTTGCTCACACCAAAGGAGATAGCAGGCCTAGTCGCGCTAGCTAGGAACATAAGTGAGCCAATTATCTGGGAGTATTCCAATTGATTCCTAACTATTCTCTTGTTCTTGCGAAGCAACAAGCTAAGATCATAAGGTGTTAGAGAAGGCTTGCTATCAATGTAACCAAAACGGTTCAAGACCTTTTCCACATAATGGGACTACATGAGTGTAATCCCATTCTCACCTCTTCTTAGCTTGATGTTCAAGAAAACATCAGCTACTCCCAAATCCTTTATATCGAAATTCTGAGATAGAAATAATTTGACCTCATTTATCACATCAATATTTGTCCCAAAAATCAGTATGTCATCGACATACAAGCATAGAATAACTCCCTCACCCCACCATAGCGATAGTATACACATTTTATCTGCCTCATTGACTGAAAGCCTGCAGATGTTAGTGTTCTATCAAATTTCTCATGCCATTGCTTAGGAGCTTGTTTCAGACCATACAAAGATTTTAACAACTTTAGCACCTTGCCTTCTTGACTTTTTACTACAAACCCATCAGGCTGTTCCATGTAAATTTTCTCATCCAGCTCTGCATTAAGAAAAGTTGTCTTAATGTCCATCTGATGAACGAGAAAACCATGTGAGGCAGCCAAAGAGAGTAGTACTCGAATTGTGGTCAGTCTAGCAACGTGTGAGTAAGTTTCAAAGAAATCTTCGCCTTCTTTCTGAGTATAGCCTTTGGCTACAAACCGAGCCTTGTATACCATCAGGTCTAAGCTTCTTCTTAAACATCCATTTACAACCCACAGGTTTGCACCCATAAGGTCGCTCTGTCACCTCCCAAGTCCCGTTAGCAATAATGGAATCCATTTCACTACAGACAGCCTCCTTCTAGTAGTTTGCATTAGGAGATGTATAAGCTTTTGAAATAGACTTAGGAGTGTCATCCATGAGGTACACAGCAAAATCATTACCAAAGGACTTAGCTATCCTTTGTCTCTTGCTCCTCCTAGGAGCTTTACTATCATCCTCCTCAGTGACAGATTTATGTAGGTGTTCAGATTGTTTAGGTAGTGTAATTGAGCTGGGAATTATTTTAGAAGATTGAGTATAAGTGTTATTTATATCCTTCATTGGAAAAATGCTCTCAAATAATGTAGCATCATGAGACTCCATAATTATACCAACATGCATATCAGGTACCTCAGATTTAACTATTAAAAATCTATAGGCAATGCTACGGTGAGCATATCCCAGAAAGACACAATCAACAGTCTTAGGCCCAAACTTGCGCTTCTTCGTTATTGGTACATTGACTTTTGACAAGCATCCCCATGTGCGCAAGTAAGAGAGTAATGGTTTTTTTTCCCAATACATACCTCGTATGGAGTTTTGTCCTTATTTCTGTTAGGAACTCTATTCAATACATGATTCGAGGTTAGCAAGGCCTCTTCCCACCATGCCTTGGGTAATCCCGCAGTATCTAACAGGGTATTCACCAAGTCAGTAAACATGCGGTTTTTCTTTTCGGCAATCCCATTAGACTCGGGAGAATAGGGAGGCGTCCTCTCATGTATAATTCCATAGTCCTCATAAAATAAGTCAAATTCGTTTGAGAAGAACTCTCCACCACGATATGATCTAAGTCTTTTTATCTTTCGGTCAAGTTGGTTTTCAACTTCTACCTTATAAATCTTAAAATAGTCTAGAGCCTCATCTTTCGTTTTTAACAAGTATACATAGCAGAATCTAGTAGCATCATCAATCAAAGTCATGAAATATCGTTTTCCAACTTAAACCTGTCTCTACACAAACGGGCACCACTAACGAGATTCTTATTGATAGTAGGGACATGCTACACGTTCCTAAGCTGCACAATCGTTCCCAAAGTAAACTTCAGATCTACCGTACCAACACCATGAACAGTAGCATGCGATCCATTCCCCATTAGAACGGAGCAATCCTGAGTAACTTGATAAGAAGAAAATAATAAGATGTCAGCACAAACATGTACATTGGCCCCCGTATCAACCCACCAATTAGTAGACTGAGTAACTGAAAGAACAGTAGGTAAATTACCATACCCGGTCCCATCTCCAGTGTTGCCAATGGTCACGTTGACAGATTTAGAAGTCTATCCTACAGGTGCCTTCATTCCCTTGCGTTGTGGACAATTCTTGGCCAAGTGACCAGGTAATCCACACACATAGCAAGTTATTTTCTTTTGATTGCTTTTGTTGTTATCTTCTTCTTGAAGTTGATGTTCTGATGAGCTTTGACAAATTTCCCTTTGTTCTTATTCGATGGCTTCTGCACCACATTGGCGCTAGACTGCCCACCATCGTTTTTAGACATAGCGACCTTTTTCTAAACTTTCTCCTTAACATCAAGAGAAGCAATGAGACCTTCAACGGAGTACTATGGAGACCATGGGCTCCGGGTACCTCATGACAAGTATATGGGCCACTTGGATAGAGGATGGGTCTATCCTTGTAATTAGAGATACAATAGAACTCGGTAGATTTAACCTTGTATGACAGGGAAAATACAGTCCTAGTCGGGCATGTTGTACTCCTAGAGGGAGATTCCTTAGTCGTAGTCCGACTGGGACTCCTACTTTCTAACCCTGTCCCCCAGTATATAAGGGGAGGTAGGGCGCCCCTGAGGGCAGCAGAAGAGAATAACGGGGAGAAGAAAAATCTCACCTGAGAAACCTCAAAGGAAATACACAACAACTGGACGTAGGGTATTACCTCATCTCGAGGGCCTGAACCAGTATAAACATCGACAGTTGGCGCGCTAGGTAGGGCATCACCGAGATCAACCTCAACAAACTAGATGGATTTGACAACTGGAGTCGACGGCATCAACTTCAACCCTGGAGACACGATCACCTTTAGGAGCCTCGACTTCATCGCCAACAAGTTCGGCAACATCACCTTGTCCGACTCGGACTCGATCCGATCGACTGGGAAACAAGCCGACTCTGCGCCGGTCGGCCCACAAGACACTGCAGCAACCCTCGTCGACTTGTTGCGGCAATCTTCCACTTGCCCAGGTCTCGGGACAACTCTTTCCTTTGGTGTTTGACTCGGACTCGGCCTTGAGCTAGCCGAGATTGGGCTAAGAAGGAAGGAGATCGTCAATCTCCCGTACGGACTCGGCGACGCCGCGGATATCTACAATCTACATCCGACGCAGTAGACCCAATTCCCTGGGGTTCGACTCGGATACGGCCCAAAGCCGCTCGAGATTGGATCTAGCGAGGTCGGAGTCGTCATCACCCCCATCAATTATTCCGACTTCGACTCTCAGTCGGACTCTGACTCTAAGTCGGACAGCAGTTCGGCAAGCTTCTCTCCGCCACATGAAGTCTTTATGATATTCAAGGGTTCAACTCCCACTCAGGAATCATGCCGACTACGCGAGCAGCAAGAGGAGGAGGCCCGCCGATTGCGAGAACAACAGGAGGAAGACGCAATACGCCTACACGCCGAGTGTGATGCCCACAATGACGATCTGCGTAAAACTGGGCGGACTGCTTGATGGCAAATCCTCCAAACCCAAGTCAGTGACCACGACGTTTTCATAACTCCTCAATAGAACATCGTGGCCGCTGCAACTCTATTGGATACACTCCAGTTCAGGCCTGATCACCAGGCCACCCCGACAATAGCAAGGATAAAAGCCATGATAACCGCTGTTGCATGCCAGCAGCACCGACAATCGGGAGATACCCTTATACTGACCAATCGGTCGGTTTCCCCAACGGCAGTCTCATCCGCCTCAAAGCGACGCCGAGCGGTCGGCTCTAGTCGGCTGCACACAGAGTCACGCCAGACGTCACTCGGCAACCCCAACAACAACCGGCGGCATCGAAGCGACCGTCGGGACAACCAGGATCTCCGAGGTCAACTACGGCGTGACCTTCGGCAGGACATCAACGCTCGGTGCTGCGAACGAGAGGAAGACGAGCAACGCCGATTGGAAGATGAGAACGAGCGCTTCGGCCTCCACCACGAGTGGTTTCACCGCCGTAGTCGGAGTCAGAGTCCTTATGAAGATGAAGGAGTACCGGCCTTCACCTACGAGCTGCAACAGGTCGACTGACCATCAGGTTTCAAGCCGACTGGAATTGAAAAGTTCGATGGAAGACCAACCCCGTGTCCTGGCTCACAGTCTACACTCTGGTGATCGGAGCAGCTGGAGGAGATCACAAGGCCATGGCTAACTACCTCCCAGTCGTTCTAGCTGACTCTACGAGGACATGGTTAACAGGACTTCCTAAGAGATCAATTGGCTCCTAGGGAGAACTCCGGGAAAGTTTCATTGCCAACTTTCAGGGAACATACGAGAGGCCATCTTCCGAGTACGACCTATGTCAGTTGCATCAAAGGAAGAACGAGTCTCTTTGTGATTTCATCAAGAGGTTCTCTGAGAAGAAGAATTCAATCCCAATGATCAAGGACGAGGTCGTCAATGCCGCCTTTCGAAAAGGAGTCAAAGATACCCCGTACATCGCTAAATTCACTCGGAAGCCTCCCAACTCTGTCAAGACTCTATTCGACATGGCAAACAAGTACGCCGACTCGGCTGACGTTGTTGCCGAGGCCCTCGATGACAAAAAGGCACCCTGACAGAAGAAGTGGAAGGACACCGACGACGGGGCCCCGACTACGGCTAGGAACCGCAAATGCGAGTCGGACGGCTTCACTGTGGCAGTCGGTCACAACCGTCTTCGACCTTCAACAATTAAAGATTCTTAGAACAATAAGTGACATGCTCGGGGGCTTAAAAGCCCAAACGCAAGGATGGCATCCCTACTCCCAAATACCGAACAGCTAAGTCGCTTTCTGATAAATATTTCCTCACTTGGCCTCGCCAATGCTGCAGCCGCTTACACCTAATAGGTGTACAAGCTGCACCTTTTTCTGTTTTTGCTCTTAAATGATTGTAAAAGTACTTAAGTAGCATAAATTCTGATCCGTAAAACTTTGCTCCATGAAAGATGAACTCAAATCACCCAAAACGCGTGTCTGGAAAAGAGCCATGAGCCGACTCTCAACGCTAGGGGGCTATGACTAGTCGGGCAGAGTGCTTAAACGTAAGGGATCAATTACTCGGGGAAATTAATATCAATAAGAGAAAGAACACGTATTTACATATATTGTAAAATAAATAAATTTTATTCGGGTGATTGTTTTCATCATCAGATGCTATTCATTCGATATGTTTATAATACAGGGCCAGTTCCAAGTACGCGTGATAGGAACTCAGGGCTGCAAGCCTATCTCCTACGCTCGGGGGCTGGACCAGTCTGTCAAGATACACTCGGAACGCTCCATGAGGGCTACTGACCGAGTACTTGCGTCAATCGGGATGTTATCTTCCCCAGCTACGCTCCATGAGGGCTACTGACCGAGTACTTGCACCAGTCGGGACGTCATCTTCCCCGGATACGCTCCATAAGGGCTACTGACCGAGTACTTGCGCCAGTCGGGACGTCATCTTCCCCGGTTTCGCTCTATGTGGGCTAATAACCGACCTCCGACGCTAGTCGGGGCTCGAAAACCACTCTACTGGGTGAGGTATGCCCCATAAGGGTCGCCAACTGAATCCTATGCTAATGCAAGATTCGGGTACCTTATCCAGCTAACAACCGACCTCCAGCGCTAGTCGGGGCTCGGGTATCACTTGGTTAGGTGAGGTACGCCCCATGAGGATCGCTAGCCGAATTCTATACTAATGCAAGGTTTGGGTACCTTATTTGGCTAACAACCGACCTCCGGCGCCAGTCAGGGCTCGGGCACCACTCCGCTGAGTTGGGTACGCCCCGTGAGAGTTGCCAGCCGAATCCTACGAGATTCAGGTACCTTATTCGGCTACAATTTTGCTAGGTTGGGTCCGCCCCATGAGGGTCGTCAGCCGAATTCTATGCTAATGCAAGGCTCGGGTACCTTATTTGACCATAACTCTGTTGGGTAGGGTGCACCCTATGAGGATCGCCAGCCGAATCCTATGCTAGTGCAAGATTCGGGTACCTTATTCGGCTTTACCAAAGTCAGAGAAGACCTACATCGTCAAAGTACATCCCGAGTTTTCATGCACGGCGTCACACCTGAGGAAGGTAAGCAAATCCTGCAATACACCTACTCGGGCATCTGTGGGAACTATGCTGCATCTAGAACATAAGTCAGAAAGGCTTGCGGACAAGGATTCTTCTGGGTGATTGTGGTTATCGACACCGAAATACTCATTCTGACATGCGACAGATGCTACTTTTATAGAGCTGTGCTGGGTAGGTCAGTTTAGGCTGGCTTATTCGGTAGTAGGCCACAAGATATGAGTTTCTACATGGCACGCTCTGTAGAGTCGACTACTGGCTGTGTTAAAATCACATTGCAGGTGTCATTTACAGAAACTGATTAAATAATCAGATATGCTTCATGCTAACCCTATAGCCGGGTGTATACATTCGGGTATCTGTGTTATTTACTAGGTATTGAGGATATATCCTTATAAGGATCGACGGCTTGTCTCCATTAAAATTGGGAATGCAGGTATCTCTCAAGTACACCTGACCACGTATTGAGTTAAAATCCATAAAGTGGTACTCGGCTTACATGCTTAGCCATTATTTGCCATGAGCAAAAATCATTCCAGCTAACATGATGCTGAAGAGTCTCATATACCAGTAGTGCACTACTCGGGAAGATTACAAGGTTAAAGATCTTTGACTTTATGTTTAATTATTTCACAATTAAGCACAAAGTCGGGAGCTACACCTAATAGGTGCGCCTATTTGGCGCATACTATTCATATTTCTACATGAAGCCCTTCATAGCCTCGTTGCTAACTGACATGAAGCAGGACTTAGGAGAAGAAGCACTCGGACAAAGAGTACTCAGGAGCAATGCACTCGGGAATTCTTCACCGTGGAGGATGAGCACTCGGCATCAGCTGTGACTCAACTATGAAGATCTCGGGGGCTACTGTGGAAACCGTGGGCCCCGGGTACCTCATGACAAACATATGGGCCACTCAGACAGAGGATGGGGCTAGCCTTGTAATTAGTGATACAATAGAACTCAGCAGACTTAGCCTTATATGACAGGAAAAATACAATCCTAGTCGGGCACGTTGTACTCCTAGAGGGAGATCCCTTGGTCGTAGTCCGACTAGGACTCCTACTTTGTAACCCTGTCCTCTAGTATATAAGGAGAGGTAGGGCGCCCCCTGAGGGTAGTAGAAGAGAATAACGGGGAGAAGAAAAATCTCACCTGAGAAACCTCAAAGGAAATACACAACAATTGGACACAGGGTATTACCTCACCTCAAGGACCTGAACCAGTATAAACCTTTGTGTTCCTTTGCAGTCCATCAAGTTTCGATCCGATGAATAGCCCTATATATTTATTGCCTGTGTAAAACATCAACAAGTACTCCTGTCTCGTGTTTGAGCACAGTATCGAAACTCCTCCATGAAGGAGGTAGTTTCACAATAATACATGCAGTCACAAACTTATCGGGTAAGGTGCACTTCAGGAGTTCGAGTTTCTTAGCGATAGTCTATATGTCGTGAGCCTGATTGACCACAGAACGGTTGTCAACCATCTTGTAATCGTGGAACTGCTCCATGACATACAGATCATTGCCAGCATCAGTAGCACCGAATTTAGTATTCAGTACATCCCACAACTCCTTAGCGTCTATCATCTGCATATACACCTCGACCAGACGATCACCAAGAACGCTAAGAATGCATCCCACAAAGATAGTAGTGGCTTCCTCAAATTCTTTCTGCTGTTCAGCAGTAAGAACTTCTTCAGGTTTGCCAATACTAACCCAGAATACTTTCATAGCCATGAGCCACAGAGTGACCTTAATCTGTCATCTCTTGAAGTGCACACCGGTAAATCTACCTGGGCCTCGGTACATCGGCAAATCTAGCCATAGTAAAATCATAGTGTCTATAATAAGGTTTTTGGATTGTTGAAAAAATAAGCACATGTAGATTTAATTTATTCCATAAATAAATCATGACACTAACCGCATAAGCCAGCAAAATCATCTCACACAATCTAGACATGTATGCAACGGAATAATACATGAATAGATCAAACACGCAAAAACATGATGAATGTGTACCGACGATTCTGTTCAGGAGGAGAGCTCAAAGCAGATGCGCTTGGAGCAATAACACGCACCGCACATACAACACGCGGTACAGGATGGTGATGAAGATGCGCAGCGCTCGAACGTAGAGGAAAACGAGCCATGGCGGAACAAACAACGAGCAGTCGCGCGGAGCGTTTCCCAAAAAACTTATTTGCCCTCTTCTAGTGCAGGACTTCACGAGGACGATGGTTCCAGAGACCTGCTCTCCCGATCGCTGGTACACGCCGACGAGCGAGACGGAGTAGACGACGTGTGGCAGTGCAGTACAGAGGAGAGGCAAAACCCTAGATTGATTTCACGTGTGTTGCGTGGAGATGCCTTCCATAACCCGTAATCAAACCGGATAAGTCACGCGTAACCTACCGGACTCCACACCAGTCCAAGACACTGAATAATCCAAAACAAACACTGGAATATCCGTTAGGTGCATCAAAACTAAAACTGCAAAAGAAAGCCACGTCTACGTAAGCACGAGGAGCTAATTTTGGTAGACCATTCACGCGCATGTCACGTGCACTGTTATCTTGGCTGCTTGCAACTAATTATCTTGGTCTCTTTGATACTAGTTATCTCTTGTGATTCTGCACCGTGAAGATTGGGGCCGCGTCTGTAATAGACTGACTAGGAGGGCTAGCAGCACCTTCTAACCACCTCCCATTCGTGGCGGTGCGCAGCCGTGCTGTTCATCCTCGCCATCCTCCACTCCCCTCCGGTTCGCAGAGGTTGCAGCTGTGATGCTCATCCTCACCATCATCCACACTACTGACACCGTCCAGGGCAAGAGCCTTAGTTCGTGACAGTCACGGCCATGCTGCTCCTTCTCCTTGCCATTCCACACGCCAACGCCGTGCGTGCGAGTGAGAGCTCCATTTGCGACGGTCGTGGCCATGCTTTAGTCAACCTCGCCATCTCCACGCCGTCGACTGTTGTTGGTATGCAATGGCATGGGGCAGCGACAATGCGCCTGCGGCTTGGTGCACTCGGGAAGGCAAAGGGTGAATAATCTCTCTCTTT
>RYFJ01002569.1:0-232213 GCA_003991445.1 Oryza meyeriana var. granulata
GTCGCGCCTTAAGGATTCCACTATGCACTGGTGCCTCTGGAGGTCTCCGCTGGACATGTCCAAACCATCGCAACCGTGTTTGGACAAGCTTCTCTTCCAATTGATGCTACCCCTAGCCTATCACGTATATCATCGTTCCGGACTCGATCCATTCTTGTATGACCACAAATCAACGCAGCATTATGCATTTCCGCAACACTTAACTGCTCGAACATTGCCGTCTTTTTGCTAGGCCAAGCATTCTGCACCATACAACGATTGCGCGGTCTAATTGCTGTTCTATAGAACTTGCTTTAGCTTCTTGGTAACCCTCTTGGTCACGAGAATACCCGATATTGACGCCACTTCATCCACCCCGCTTTGATTCTATGGCTAACATCTTCATCGATATCCCCATCTCTCTGTAGCATTGATTCCAAATATCGAAAGGTATCTTCTTGGGCACTATTTGACCATCCAAACTAACACCCCCTCTTCCTCATGTCTAGCAGTGCCGAAGTCAATGCCATATATTCGGTTTTAGTTCTGCTGAGCCTAAAACCTTTGGACTCTAGAGTCTGCCGCCACAACTCTAGTTTCCTATTTACTCCCGCTCGGCTTTCATCAAAACTAACACTACATCGTCCGTGAAAAGCATACACCAAGGGACATCCCTTATGTATGTCCTTGTGACCTCATCCATCACACAAGGCAAATCGAATAGAGGGGCCTCAAAGCTGACCTTGATGTATCCTATCTTGATCGGGAAGTCAACATTGTGTCACCATCACGTTGTTCGAACACTAGGCACAACTTGTTTGTACATTGTCCTTAATGAGGGAAACGTACTTTGTTGGAACTTTAATGTTTGTCCCAATGCCCACCACATAACATTCCTTGGTATCTTATCGTAGGCCTTCTCCCAAAAGTCAATAAAACCATGCTGTAGTCCTTCTTCTGCTCCCTATACGCTCCATAACTTGTCTTAATAAGAAATTGCTTCTATGGTAGACCTTCCTTGGTTCTTTCTATCTACTATTATCTAAAATAGTCAAGTTATTAATGACTAGACGAAACCAAAGAATAACCCCTTATGTGCGAAATTAATAGAAGATCCCCTTAAGATCAACAATTCCATCGAATTGAGTAAATGACTGTATGTGTGATAGCATCTACTATACCAGGAATATCAATGAAACCCCATTCTTGCAATTGCTTAGGATACCCTCTTTTAGCTGCTAGGTCTATTTCTTAGTTTCAAGATCCTCTCTTACTAACTGGGAATAAAAGAATTGTGTAGATCTGTTCCGCCCAAAATGGGGGAATGGGCGCTAGGGTTATGAACTTATAATCATGGAATCGCTCGATCATCAGATTATAAGTTCATTCATACCGACCAGACCGTGCACATTCTTATTAATAAGAAGGGGTCATCGAGCCTATGGAAATAGGATACTCTGTTTACATAGAATCCCACCTCCTTACATTCTATTTAGGATTAGGAATAGGTGTAATCAGACCTGCTTTTGACATATCTATCCTACCTTATTTGGGTACCATATGCACCTCTTTTGGGCTTCTGATTGAATCGAGAAATTGGATATGACTCATCTTTTTGATTTTGATACATATAAAAAGTGTTCCTACGGATAATGCAAATCGAAAGCTATTTGATGTCGACTCAGGCCTATGATGACCGATTCGATCGAAATACTCCACGCACTCCACTTTTGTCATATATTCCATATAATCACATTAGATAGATATCATATTCATGGCAATCGATTCACTTTCAAGATTATCACATTAGATAGATATCTATTCATGGAATATATGATTCACTTTCAAGATGCCTTGATGGTGAAATGGTAGACACGCGAGACTCAAAATCTCGTGCTAAGGAGCGTGGAGGTTCGAGTCCTCTTCAAGGCATAATATGGAGAATGCGCATTCAATGAGCATTCCCCGTAGAAGGTATTCCGGAAATCTGCCGCCTGGCGCTGTCTCCATCTATCTTCTGAGGTCCTTAACCACCCCCCTGAGAAAAGGGAGACAGTAAAAGCGCAAAATAGACTAAATATAGCCTGAACGATCCTAAAATCCCTCGAGGGAGGAGATAATATATAAAGAAAACCCCCCAAAGCAGACGGTATCCTACTGCAAGGGTGGTCTTAAGAATCCAAAAGAGGTTGCTCAGAAGAGAGAGATAGATGTATCCCCAACTCTATTGCTCTCGCGTAAAGCCTTTTTTTTACGCGACAGGAAAGAAAAAAAAAAGTGACTACGAATTCCTTTTTGTTTGCGAATCCCTGTTTGTATCCTTTGAGCACAAGCCATAAGTAGCGATCAAGAAATCGATCAACGATCCAAATACCGTGAAAGGAGAAACTTCCACAGATCCAGGGAAGCTTATCATAAAGGGCTTCGACAAGGGGTTTTATTCGTACTTTGAAGCAAAAAGATTTTAAAGATCAGATAGATTCGAACCGCAATTGCAAAGGTAATCACTACTATGCCAGCCCAAATCATGATCTTCACCAACTTGGATTTGGTTCTCTCGCGAAAATCGCGAGTTGCAGAGATGAGAACCATGAAAAAGCAAGATCCCGAATAAGAAAACAGGGAACCGAGGAAACCACAAGAGTGAAGCTAGTAGAGTCTCTCGTTTTGTTCATTCTTTGCTCCTTTTTCACTCAATGATTCATGTCGAATTTCCCGACCAAAATTCTATATGTCTATTCATAGGGCCTCGTTTGCCTAAAGTGCTACAAGGATCTAGTGCACTGGAACTCATGGTTATGGACTGAATCCTTTAGTATGGAAACATTGTCTTTTCCAAGTAAAAACCCCCAGTATAGTGAAAAGAATGAAAAGGTGCTTTCGTTCTTTTCTTGTGGAATAGGAAGCCCTCGTACCTTAATGAAAGGAAAATAGGAATTTTTCATTAGGTATTTGACCAAATAAGGATCGTCCAGTTCTATAGAACCTATCACTAAAATACCCGATAGGGCTAAGGGACGAAAAGGATTTTCCCTGAGATGGTAATGAAAACGATTAGCCCATACGAAGTTGGGAATAAGTGAATGAGCAAGGAATAT
Source organism: Oryza meyeriana var. granulata (assembly GCA_003991445.1). NCBI lineage: Eukaryota > Viridiplantae > Streptophyta > Magnoliopsida > Poales > Poaceae > Oryza > Oryza meyeriana. The sequence continues at coordinate 3,078 of RYFJ01002569.1, forward strand.
ACGTCTTTCTGCTAAAGAGGATCTATTAAACTCATAATTCATTAGATCCTTGTTTAATAAATGTCAACTAGGTATCATAAAGTAATGGATCCCGGTTGTTCAATCCTTTGATAACCAAGTCATTCTTTGCCTAAAGAGAATGATCACTATGAGTCAGACTCATAGAATTGGATCCATTCCAAATAGCGAGAATTAGGATCTTGATCCCTCTCAAGCTCTCTTTCAATTCGAGGATCCAAGAGGTGTTTTCAATAGTCATCTCCGATATTTGCCAATCTCCAAATATTTTTCGATTTCATTTTCTATGATATGTCTTTCTATATGAAAATTGTTATTTACGATGTACGATGATCCCTGTTAAGCATCCATGCTGAATGGTAAAGCGCCAACTCATAATTGGTAAATTTGCGGGTTCAAATTTCCCTGCTGGATGCACGCGAACCGGAACGTTCCATAAGTCTATTGGAACTGGCTCTCTATCCATGGAATCTCATCCATCATCCATACATAACGAATTGGTATGGTATATTCATACCATAACATAAGAACAAAGAACTCGAATTCTTATCGATACTGGAACTCAGAGCATAAGAGGGAAAGCGATTTATGGATGGAATCAAATACGTAGTATTTACAAAAAAAAGTCTTCGTTTATTGGGAAAGAATCAATATACTTTTAATGTCGAATCGGGATTCACTAAGACAGAAATAAAGCATTAGGGTCGAACTCTTCTTTGGTGTTAAGGTAGTAGCTGTGAATAGCCATCGACTAACCCGGAAAGGTTAGAAGAATGGGCCCTATTCTGGGACATACAATGCATTACAGACGTATGATCATTACCCTTCAACCGGGTTATTCTATTCCACTTCTAGATAGAGAAAAAAACTAAAGGAGAATACTTATAATACGGCGAAACATTTATAACAAAAACACCTATCCCGAGCACACGCAAGGGAACCATAGATAGCAAGTGAAATCCAATCCACGAAATAATTTGATCCATGGACGGCACCGTTTGTGGTAAAGGTCGTAATTCCAGAGGAATCATTACCGCAAGGCATAGAGGGGAGGTCATAAGCGCCTATACCGTAAAATCGATTTTCGACGAATCAAAAAGACATATCTGGTAGAATCGTAACCATAGAATACGACCTAATCGACAATGCGTACATTTGTCTCATACACTTGGGGATGGTGAGAAGGGATATATTTTACATCCCAGAGGGGTCTATAATTGGAGATACTATTGTTCTGTACAAAAGTTCCTATATCAATGGGAAATGCCCCTACCTTTGAGTGCGGTTTGAACTATTGATTTTACGTAATTGGAAGTAACAATTAGGTTACGACGAAACCTAGAAATCGATCACTGATCCAATTTGACTACCTCTACGGGATAGACCTCAACAGAAAACTGTTGAGTAACGGCAGCAAGTGATTGAGTTCAGTAGTTTTCCTCATAGAAAATTATTGACTCTAGAGATATGGTAATATGGAGAAGACAAAATTGTTGAAGCACGCACAGAACCGGAAGCGCCCCTTGTTTCAAAAGAGGAGGACGGGTTATTCATATTTAATTTGATGGTCAGAGGCGAATGTGAAAGCTAAGCAGTTGGTAATTAAGACCCCCGGGGGAAAATAGGGAGTCTCTACGTTACCCATAATATGTAGAAGTATCGACGTAATTTCATAGAGTCATTCGATCTGACATGCTACATGAAGAACATAAGCCAGATTGACGGAACGGGAGACCTAGGATGTAGAAGATCATAACATGAGCGATTCGGCAGATTTGGATTCCTTTCCTATATATCCACTCATGTGGTACTTCATCATACGATTCATATAAGATCCATGTCTAGATATCGTCATATACATCTAGAAAGCCGTATGCTTTGGAAGAAGCTTGTAACAGTTTGGGGAAGGGTTTTTGAGAGAAAGAAGGAATCTACTTCAACCGATATGCCCTTAGGCACGCCATACATAACATAGAAATCACACTGGAAGGGTGGGCAATTAGCTAGAGCAGTCAGGTGCTGTAGCGAAACTGATTGCAAAAGAAGGTAAATCGGCCACTTTAAGAATTACCATCTGGGAGGTCCGTTTTGGTATCCCAAAACTGCTTAGCAACAGTCGGACAAGTAGGAATGTTGGGTGAACCAAAAGTTTGGGTTAGAATGTCGGATCTAAGTGTTGGCTAGGTAAACGCCCGTAGTAAGAGGGGTAGTTATGAACCCTGTGGACCACCCCCTTATGGGGCGGTGAAGGGAAAGCCCCCATTGGTAGAAAAAACCCACAACCCCTTGGGGTTATCCTGCGCTTGGAAGAAAGAACTAGGAAAAGAAAAAATATAGTGATAGTTTTATTCTTCGTCGCCGTAAGTAAATACATAATAGGAATATGGAAAATTGCATTTTTGGAATTTGCAATTATGCGATGGGCGAACGACGGGAATTGAACCCGCGCATGGTGGATTCACAATCCACTGCCTTGATCCACTTGGCTACATCCACCCCTTATCCAGCTAAAGGATTTTCTCTTTTTTCCATTCATCATTATTCTATATTATTCTGACCTCCATACTTCGATCGAGATATTGGACATAGAATGCCACTGTTTAAAATGGAAAAAAAAGGAGTAATCAGCTGTGACACGAAAAAAAACGAATCCTTTTGTAGCTCATCATTTATTGGCAAAAATTGAAAAGGTCAATATGAAGGAGGAGAAAGAAACAATAGTAACATGGTCCGGGCATCTAGCATTCTACCCGCAATGGTTGGCCATACAATCGTGATTCATAATGGAAGGAACATATACCTATTTACATAACAAATCCTATGGTAGGTCGCAAATTGGGGGAATTTGTGCCTACTCGGCATTTCACGAGTTATGAAAGTGCAAGAAAGGATACTAAATCTCGTCGTTAACTGAATTCAGAATAGAAAGATTCAAAATAAAAAAAAGAAATACCCAATATCTTGTTTCAGCAAGATATTGGGTATTTCTAGCTTTCCTTCCTTCAAAAATTGCTATATGTTAGCAGAAAAGCCTTATCCATTAAGAGATGGAACTTCAAGAGCAGCTAGGTCTAGAGGGAAGTTGTGAGCATTACGTTCGTGCATTACTTCCATACCAAGATTAGCACGGTTGATGATATCAGCCCAAGTATTAATAACGCGACCTTGGCTATCAACTATAGATTGTGAAATTGAATCCGTTTAGGTTGAAAGCCATAGTACTAATACCTAAAGCAGTGAACCAAATCCCTACTACAGGCCAAGCAGCCAAGAAGAAGTGTAAAGAACGAGAGTTGTTTAAACACTAGCATATTGGAAGATTAATCGGCCAAAATAACCATGAGCGGCCACAATATTATAAGTCTCTTCCTCTTGACCAAATCTGTAACCCTCATTAGCAGATTCATTTTCAGTGGTTTCCTGATCAAACTAGAGGTTACCAAGGGAACCATGCATAGCATGAATAGGGAACCGCCGAATACACCGCTACACATAACATGTGAAATGGATGCATAAGGATGTTGTTCTCTGCCTAGAATACAATCATAAAGTTGAAAGTACCAGATATTCCTAAAGCATACCATCAGAGAAACTTCCTTGACCAATAGGGTAAATCAAGAAAAACAACAGTAGCAGCTGCAACAGGAGCTGAATATGCAACAGCAATCCAAGGACGCATACCCAGACGGAAAACTCAGTTCCCACTCACGACCCATATAACAAGCTACACCAAGTAAGAAGTGTAGAACAATTAGCTCATAAGGACCGCCATTGTATAACCACTCATCAACAGATGCAGCTTCCCAAATTTGGGTAAAAGTGCAATCCGATCGCCGCAGAAGTAGGAATTTAATGGCACCAGAGATAATATATTGTTTCCGTAAAAGTAAAGAACCAGAAACAGGCTCACGAATACCATCAATATCTTACTGGAGGGGCAGCGATGAAGGCGATAATAAATACAGAAAGTTGCGCGGTCAATAAGTAGGGATCATCAAAACACCGAAACCATCCGATGTAAAGACGGTTTTCATGCTAGTTATCCAGTTGCAGAAGCGACCCCACAGGCTTGTACTTTCGCGTCTCTCTAAAATTGCAGTCCATGGTAAGATCTTGGTTTATTCCAAATTGCAAGGACTCCCCTTAAGCACACGTATTTAACTAGAAAGATAATAGAAGGCTTGTTATTTAACAGTATAATATAGACTATATACCAATGTCAACCAAGCCAGCCCCAACAGTTGGATAATCCATACAACTAAATCAGCCAAACTAAAAATTTTGTAAATGAAGTGAGTGAAAATTCAAAACTTCAGATTGCTCCTTTCTAGTTTCCATATGGGTTGCCCGGGACTCGAACCGGAACTAGTCGGATGGAGTAGATAATTATCCTTGTTACAATAGAGAAAAAACCCCTCCCAAATCGTGCTTGCATTTTTCATTGCACACGACTTTCCCTATGTAGAAATAGCCTATTTCTATTCCGAAGAGGAAGTCTACTAATTTTTTTAGTAGTAAAGTTGATTCACTTACTATTTATTATAGTACAGGGAAACATTTCAGAATGGAAAATGTGAAAGTTTTATCTTGATCATTTATCAATCATTTCTAGTTTATTAGTTTTGTTTAATGATTAATTAAGAGGAGTCACCAGATCATTGATACGGAGAATATCCAAATACCAATACGATCACTGTGCGATCCACGGAAAGAAAAGTAAGTTGTTTTGGCGAACATCAAAGAAAAAAAAACTTGCTCTTTTCTCCGTAAAAAATCTTCTAAAAATACCGAACCCAACCATTGCATAAAAGCTCGTACCGTGCTTTTATGTTTACGAGCTAAAGTTCTAGCGCATGAAAGTCGAAGTATATACTTTAGTCGATACAAAGTCTTTATGAAAGAAAACTTTTTTGAAGATCCACTGTGATAATGAAAAGATTTCTACATATCCGACCAAACGATCAAGATATCCCAATCTGATAATCGGTCCCAAATTGGTTTACTAATAGGATGCCCCGATCCAGTACAAATTGGGCTTTTGCTAAAGATCCAATGAGGGGAGTAGCGGGGACTTTTGGTATCGAATTTTTTCATTCGAGTATCTATTAGAAAAAGAATTCTCCAGCATTTGATCCTTACTAACAAAGAATTTATTGGTACACTTGAAAAGTACCCAGAAAACTGAAGCAAGAGTTTGCTAATTGGTTTAGATGGATCCTTCGCGATTGAGTCCAAAAAAAGAAAGAATATTGCCACAAACGGACAAGGTAACATTTCCATTTCTTCTTCAAAAGAAGAATTCCTTTTGTTGCAAGAATTGCCTTTCTTTGATATCGAACATAAAATGCATAAGAGGATCCATAAAGAACCATACGGTTTCCGAAAAAAAGCAGGGTACATTACCCCAAAATGTTCCCATCTTCCTAGAAAAGTGGATTCGTTCCAGAAAGGTTCCGGAAGAAGTTAAATTGTAAGCAAGAAGATTGTTTACGAAGAAACAACAAGAAAAAAATTTCATATTCTGATACATAAGAGTTATATAGGAATCGAAATAGTCTTTTATTTTCTTTTCAAAATAAAAAATGGATTTCATTGAAGTAATAAAACTATTCCAATTCGAATAGTAGTTGAGAAAGAATCGCAATAAATGCAAAGATGGAACATCTTGGATCCGGTATTGAAGGAGTTGAAGCAAGAATCCAAATGGATAGGATAGGGATTTCTATATGTGATAGATAGTGGTAAATGCAAAAATTTGTCTTCTAAAAAGGGAAATATTGAATGAATAGATCGTAAATTCTGAAACTTTGTATTTTTTTTTCTTCCGACAAGACAGTTCTCGTAGCGAGAATGGATTTCTACAACGATCGCAAACCCCTCAGATAGAATCTGAGAATAAAACTCAGAATAAAAATAATTGTTGTAATCCAATAATCGATCTTGGTTTAGGATGATAAACCAAATAATCCAAAAATTCTGCTGATACATTCGAATCATTAACCGTTTCAGAAGTAGTGAACTAAATTCTTGTTATTAGAACCAATAATTTCGACAAGTTCGGGACCATTTAATCCATAATCATGGGCAAACACATAAATGTACTCCTGAAAGAGTAGTGGGTAGACGAAATATTGTCTAGGAATTGAAGTTTTTCTGAATACCCCTCGAATTTTTTCCATTTGTATTTCTACTTGAATCAGAGAGAGAAATATTTCTCGGTTTATCAAATGTGATACATAAGTGCAATATGGTCAGAACAGGGTGTTGCATTTTTTTAATACAAACCCCGGGAAAGAAAAGGAGTCTAATCCACGGATCTTTTCCGCTTCTTTTCTATCCATTAGTTTATGTTTGTTCTAATTACAAAAGAGAACAAATCCTTTATTTTTGCAGGCCAATCGCTCTTTTGACTTTGGAATACAGTCTCTTTATCAATATACTGCTTCTTTTACACATTCAATCCATAACATCCTTTTCAATCCAAAATCAAGAATAATTAGGATTTCTAAAAAAAAGAAAAAATCAAAGGTCTACTCATAGGAAAACCAGCCTTTCCCTACATCAGGCACTAATCCATTTTTAACGTCTAATTAGATTAGGGAGTCCTTCCAATTAAGAAGTTAAGCTCGTTGCTTTTTATTTTACCAGAATTGGAGCCAGGCTCTATCCATTTATTCATTAGACCCAGAAAATCGGAATTTTTTTATTCCATTCCAAAAATGCAAAATAAGAATTGATTTTATTACGACATGCTATTTTTTCCATTCATTACCCTTGAGGATCAGTCGCGGTCTTATAGACTCTACCAAGAGTCTGGACGAATTTTTTGCTTCATCCAAATGTGTAAAAGATCATAGTCGCACTTAAAAGCCGAGTACTCTACCATTGAGTTAGCAACCCAGATAAACTAGGATCTTAGATACGATCGAAATCCAAAAATCAATGGAATTACAACGCACGCTCCTGTCAAAATATTAAACTAGCAAGACATTAAAAGAAAGATTTTATCACCATTAAAAACACTCAAATACCAAAAAGAACGGGTCTGGTTAAATTTCACTAAGGTTAAAAGCGGCAGCACCAATCACGATCGTAAAATTTTCATTTTTTTTAGCATTTATTTATTTATAAACTTGTATGAGAGTACAAACAAGAGGGACAACCCTACCATTTGAGCAAAGTGTAGGCAAAAAAACCTAATAGGGGTGAGGATAAAGAACTTATCCATCTACAAATTCTAGATGTTCAATAGACCTTTGTCAATGGAAATACAATGTGTAAGAAAAAAAAATGAGATTAGAAAAAGTCAATAAAATAAAGCTTATGTTGTATTGGCACGACATAAATCCAGCAAAAATAGGATTAAGAAAGAGGCAAATTTTTTCTAATCTAATATAGTTAGACAACAAGGGATACTAGTGAGCCTCCCCTAGTTTTTTATTCATTTAGTTCTTTTTCTTTAAAGAATTCTGCCTTCCTTAAAATATCATAAACAGTTCTTGTAGGTTGAGCACCTTTTTCAAGGAAATAGAGAATAGCTGGAACATTTAAACAAGTTTGATTCTTTATCGGATCATAAAAACCTACTTTTCGAAGATCTCTTCCTTCTCTTCGAGATCGAACATCAATTGCAACGATTCGATAGACAGCTTATTGGGATAGATGTAGATAAACAAAGCCCCCCCCTAGAAACGTATAGGAGGTTTTCTCCTCATACGGCTCGAGAAAATGATTCGAATTTCTATCTATAATACAAGTAGATAGAAATTCGACTATGACTTGCATTAATTTCCGTACAGAAAAAACAAATCGAACCTTAAGGGTTCCAGAACCCTCCTTTTTTGCTAGTCTTCGGAAACGGAAAACCCTGAACCAGGAGCAGTATAAATTCTTACTTCCCACTTTTTACAAGAAAATTAGTGATAAAACTCCACCACAGTTTGTTCAAAATGCACCAACCAGAATCCCTGGAGAATATTCAAGTACCCCATTTCTAAGAGAAGAGGTACCTGCTGAAAATCGCTTCAACAAATCCGCCCAAAACTTTTTAAAAAAAATTGCAAAGTTTTGAACTTGAAGGTTTTTCCAAGGGATGCCTGCTAAAAATTGTTTCAACCTCTCACCAAGAAAATTAATACCCAGCCATATAGGTATATGAAGAGCGCGAATTCGTTTATACCCCACCCAATTAGAATTAGAGGAAATAAAACATAAATGGAGAAAGTTCTCATGATAAGATCAGCCAATAGAATAAAAAAGTCCCTAATTTTTCAGACCGTTCTGAGCATGTGAAAAGTCAATTCAATAGCCTAAAGTTAAAAACCCTCTACTTTGTGCAAGTGTGATAAGAGAGAATATGAAAGATTTCCTATTTTTCTTGATTTTCTTAAGATTTTTGAACTGACCATGAATAGACTTCTATATCTCGATATATACATATATAATGTACATTATGCAGTAACCTATAATGGGAAATGAAAGTGGCTAATTTGGAATTGAATAAGAAGCCCTTAACTCAGTGGGAGAGTAATGCCATGTAAGGCATAAGTCATCGGTTCAAATCCGATAAAGGCCCCCGCTTTTTTTTACTTAGTGCGTAGAGTAATGCCGTGGTAAACGTAAGTCATGGTGGCAAATCCGATAAAGTACTTTATTCATTCACTTTCTTTCTTATTTTTTGAAAATTTCTCTTTTTTTGAATTTGATGACTTAGTGCGAGATGCATGCATTTTTGTCTAAACACTAAACGAAGCAGGGAGTGAAATTGCAAAAAAGAAATTGACTCTTTTTTCTTATATTCGATCAATCAAAATCACTACCCGTACTGAACTAACATAGAATCCCCTTTTTATTAATCTATTCTTATTCTATATCCTTTATAAACGAATTTCCCTAAAAAGTAGGGGATGATCCGCTGAATTAACCTAACCATCAACTAAAAAAATCCTACAAAAGCATAACGGAAAAGTAGGAAGGACTCCTTGCTTTGATCTAGTTATCTCTTCGAGTATATTGACAATTTCCAAAAAACTGCTCATACTGTCATTATAGTATAATGAGGAGCGTTGTATATTGGCCCTATCGTCTAGTGATGCCCCTATCGTCTAGTGTTCAGGACATCTCTCTTTCAAGGAGGCAGCGGGATTCGACTTCCCCTGGGGTAGGAGTATTATGAAAGGAGGTTAATCATAATTATTCAAAAACCCTAGAATAAATTCTTCCTGGGTCGATGCCCCGAGCGGTAATGGAATGACTGTAAATTCGTTGACGATATGTCTACGCTGGTTCAAATCCAGCTCGGCCCCAAAAATCTAGGGCTTCGTGAAATATGAGCTAAATCAATTTTATTTCTTCCATAAAATAAAATGTTTGATCCATAGAAATAAGGGATTAAAAGAGAAAGAAGAAGAAATTTTTTTCTAATCTATATCTCTCTCATTCCTCTCTTACAAACAAAAGACCCTTTCTTATTGCTTATGAAAGGTGGATTAGTTATCTATTTTTTAGCGAATAAAAGCGACCATACTAGTTATGTCATTCTCACTATACTCCCATACGATTACGGGGTATGTAGTATATGATTCGTCTATTTCTTAGAGTAGGACAGAGCGAATCTTTTATGTTCCATTTAAGAAATAAGTATGCCATACGCCCGCGGGGATTGTAGTTCAATTGCGTCAGAGCACCGCCCTGTTCAAGGCAGAAGCTGCGAGATTCGAGCCCCGTCAGTCCCAAACTAGGTTCAATGAATGGAGAAATTCATCTTTCCATTTCCATGAAAAAGGGGCAGGAAGCAAGATCAAATACCTACGGGTACCTTTATTTCACTTTTTTTATTTCGCATTCTCAGTAAAGAGGAAGAGTATAGAATTTTTTTATCACTACTTCTGGTTGATAGCGAAAGACATACATATCATACGTGGATAGTATAATTTAGATATTACTCTATCCTTATAATGATACCATCCTCCTCTTAAGTTCCTTTTCCACTCTTATGGAATAGAATACCGGTATTTTACTGGAATCCATACATAAATCGTATTTGTTTATTGTTAGACAGTGAATTTAATATAATTAGAATTAGTACTTTTATAAATCCGCTCTCATCTTTAGACCCCAAAAGCGGATTTATCAAAGGGCGATGAACTATATATTTCATGATCTCATCGGCTTGTTGGTAGAAATTTACATTGATGATGTGGTGGTTAAGTCTAAAAGTGAGGAAGGCCATATAGCTGATTTGCGAGAAGTGCTGGAGAGGGCCAAGAAATACGGACTAAGGATGAATCCCAATAAATGCGCTTTGGTTATCGGCTGGCAGTTTTGTGTTTTATGGTTCATGAGCGAGGGATTGAAGTCAGTCAGCGAAGCATCAGAGCCATCAAGACCACGGAACCACCAAGCAATAAGACAGAGTTGCAGTCATTGATCGGCAAGATTAACTTTGTGAGGAGGTTTATATCAAATTTGTCAGGGAGAATTGAGTCTTTTACTCCGTTATTGAAGTTGAAAGCCGATCAAGAGTTTGTGTGGGGGGTGGCACAGCAGAAGGCATTTGACGAGATCAAGAACTATCTGAGTTCCCCACCTATTTTAATTCCGCTGCAGAGAGGAGTGCCGTTCAAGATGTACTTGTCAGCCGATGAGAAATCCATCGGGTCTGTTTTGATACAAGAATTTGAGGGAAAGGAGCGAGTTGTGTTTTATCTGAGCAGAAGGCTTTTGGATGCTGAAACGAGATATCCTGCGGTGGAGAAATTATGCCTGTGTTTATATTTCTCATGTACAAAGTTGAGGCATTATATCCTATCGGCTGAGTTACAGTAGTTGCAAGGCCGATTGTCAAATATATGTTGTCGCTCCAGTCTTGAAAGGGCGAGTTGGTAAATGATTTTTGCTTGACAGAGTTTACTTGAGATATGAATCGGCTAAAGCAATCAAGGGACAGCAGTGGCTGATTTCATTGTACAAACACAAAGGGGCTCACGAAGGTTATGTGGAGCCGATCCATGGACTTTGTTTTTTGATGGATCGGTTTGCAAGCATGGATCTGGTATCGGCTTGGTTATTATATCGCCTCGGGGGGCAAGGTTTGAGTTTGCTTTTACAATTAAACCTTATCGGACTAACAATCAGGCAGAATACGAGGCGGTACTGAAAGGACTTCAACTCTTAAAGGAAATAGGAGCCGATATCATAGAGATTGTTGGTGATTCTTTGTTGGTTATCAAGCAGTTATCTGGGGAATATGAGTGCAGGGATGATGTTTTGAGGTCATATTATGAGGAATGTACAGATTTGTTAAAAGATTTCAAGATGGTATCAATAGATCACATTCCTAGGGGGCAGAATTTTAGAGGCCAATGATCTTGCGCAGGTTGCTTCTGGTTATCGGCTGAATAGGCAGGTTGAGGTTGAGATAGCCGATAACGATATTCAAGACAAGGCCGATGACTGGAGACAGGAGATAGTTGATTATTTGCAAAATCCGTCGCAATCAGTTTCCAGGAAAATTCGGTATAAAGCTACTAAGTATGTGCTGCTTGATGGGGAACTGTATTATCGGACGTTTGAGGGAGTTCTGCTTAGGTGCCTGAATTTGGAAGAAGCCAAAGTGGTTATGTGTGAGGTGCATGAGGGCGTCTGTGGGACTCATCAATCAGCTCATAAGATGAAGTGGTTGCTGAGAAGAGTAGGATATTTTTGGCCGACAATGTTGGAAGATTGCTTCAGGTATTATACAGGATGTCAAGATTGTCAGAAATTTGGAAATGTACAACGAGCACCAGCATCAGCTATGAATCCTGTCATCAAACCGTGGCTGTTTAGAGGATGGGGAATTGACATGATCGGCCAGGTTTTTCCTCCATCAAGTAAAGGACATAAGTTCATATTGGCGGCGACAGATTATTTTACCAAGTGGGTAGAGGCGATTCCTTTGAAGAAAGTCACGTCCAAGGAAGCGATCGAGTTTGTAAAGGAGCATATAATTTATCGGTTCGGAATTCCTCAGACGATAACTACTGATCAGGGATCTGTCTTCGTGTCTGATGAGTTTCAACAGTTTGCTGCCAGTATGGGAATCAAGTTATTGAATTCATCGCCTTATTATGCTCAGGCTAATGGACAAGCAGAAGCCTCTAATAAGAGTTTGATCAAGTTGATTAAGCAGAAGATTGATGAGCAGCCGTGGCGATGGCATACTACATTAGCTGATTCATTGTGGGCCTATCGAATGGCGTGTCATGGATCTACTCGGGTGTCGCCGTGTGACATCCTGGCCCAATTAGGATATGGCCCATATGGCCCATGAGTGCGGTGTGCACATGATTAGTACCACCTTGCTAGTTGAGCAAGGGTTGAACCAACTTATAAGGCCTTGTCCCTCCAACCATAGTACTTCCGGGTTAACCCTTTTACACGAAGCGAGGACGAAAGTGTAAGTGGGGTGCTATGTGTAAGTGGGCCCGTCCGTCGGTTGGGCTGGGCTGTGCGGTTCTGGAGCAGGGTGTTACACGCCGTATCAATTGTATATGGACATGAGCAGTTTACCTTGGAAACTAATATCGGCTCTAGGAGAATTTCTTTGCAGAATCAGTTGACAGCCGATGATTATTATAACTTAATGACAGATGAACTTGAAGATTTGGCTCAGAATCGGTTAAGGGCATTGGAAAGGATCAAGGAAAACAAGGCTAAGGCAGCTCGGCATTACAACAAAAAAGTGGTGAATAAGTCATTTGCCGAGGGAGATCTTGTATGGAAATTGATTTTGCCAATCGGGTCCAGAGATAATAAGTTTGGAAAATGGTCGCCTAATTGGGAAGGGCCCTATCGGATTAATCGTTGTGTGCCTGGTAATGCCTATGTGTTAGAGGATCTTGACGGGATGGAGTTTGCTAAAGCGCTTAACGGGAAATATCTCAAGAAATACTATCCTAGTGTTTGGAACAACTCTTAAATCGGTTAAGTGCAGCCGATTTTTAAAATAGTTCGGAAAGCCGATGTTTTTGCATCGCCTAAAGCCAGCCGATATCAATTGATATCGCCTTTAGATCAACCAAACAGAAATATTATCAAGGGTGAAGGAGGCAGGCAACAAAGCCGATCAAGATATATTACAAAACAACCAACATGTTTCATGAAGCCATTGGTCATTAATTTACATGAATTTTTGGATCATTTCGATTGCATGCAGGCGGATCTGGTCAATTTCAGTAATGGCACGGATGTCGTCTTCATCGAAGCCCGGGATGGTCTTCAAATTCTTGCTCCGATGAATGACTTGATGCACCGTCGCTGCAACCTTAGCCTCTTGGTCTTGGATAGCTTGCGGCAGGCCGATAAGCTGAGATTCTGTTGCTTCAAGGTCCTTGCGAACTTTTTCAAGTTCTGCCAGCAAATCGGCCTCCTTCTTCTTCAGTTGATCTAGCTTTGGTTGGAGCTCTTGGGGGGCAGCTGCCATGTCATCAAGTTTTTTCTTCTCTATTTGGGCTAATAGCCGATCGACTTGGATGTCTTCAGTAATCTTCTGTTGGTCAGCGCGATTGGCTATGCGCTGTCTAAGCTTGATGAGTTTAAATCTATGAGACTCCGGATATGCTGCGGGAGTTAGTGCATCAACGAGTTCTTCGGGCAGATGGTGTTCAATTTCTGCAAGTCTTGCCCGGATCGGCCCGCAGTCTTCCACTAGCGCATCAATTGGGTTTTCCAACTGACTGATGATGCTCGTTAAGTAATTGCGCACATCGGCTGGGAAGGATGGTTTGGTTACTGCGCTGGTGGTTGTTTCATCTTCTGCCTCCAAGTACTTGCCGATGTCAAAAGAAAACAAGTCGGCTAAGGACTGCAAAATTGACATCGGTAAAAGGATCAGTAAAAAGTTAAAAGTGAAATATGGGCGTAAAGAGGTTACCTGAGGAAGGACATCAGCAGCTCGGGTGGCATCGGCTTCAGGGAGATGAATAGGTTGTTCTTCGGGGGGGCCGATGTCCGCCGATGGAATAGGAACAATCTCATCGACAGCTGGAGGACTTGGTGCTGAGAGTGGGGCAGCTGGAGAAGCCATCGGCTTAGTGCTTGGAGGGATGTCAGAGGAATGTTGAGGTTTTGGAGCCGATGACTCGAGCTGAAAAGGAAACTAGTAAGATGAATGAGAAAGCGGGTAATAATGTCAAGACTTGGCGCATACCTGAGGGATGAGGAGCCGATGTTGTCTAGGAGAAGATGGTTCGTGGCAATGACATCGGCACCGGTTTTCTGCTTCTTCAGGAGGGGCGATGCGCTAACTTCTTCCGTTTTGTCCTATCGGCCGAGGCGCCTTGAGGAGAGCCGATGGAGATGGAGCATCGCGCCCTAAGTTTGGAGTGGCTGATGGAGGTTGATACAGAATCGGCCGACCACTGTTGCTTGTCGTTGGGGGCTCAACGTTGGCAGCCTGCAAATTAAAAATGAGAGATGATCGGAGGTGATGATTAAGCTTGCGGGTGTTACCTCTTCATCGGATTCGATATAGTCAACGTCAAGGCGGGAACAGTAGCAGGTGGCCGCTAAGCTGAATAGATGTTTCTTCCATTCTGACCACCATCGGACAAAAAGCTTGGTGTTGGCGGTGCAGACATACACCTCGGTGGTGGCGCCTAGAAGAAGGGGTTCTATTAAAGTCCGCATCCGATCATACTCTAGGGCGTTGCTGACGTTGCCCCGGGCCTGAAGTTTGTCGATGAAGAATAGGCCGATCGGAAGCTGACCAAGGCCAAACTGACGGGAGCCGACCAATGGATGGTAAAACTCATATGATGGTTGCGATCGGCCCAGAGAAAAGCCAGTTGGCAGCAGACGAGGGGTGATGGCCGATAGGAATATGGCCTTGGACTCATCATTATCCAAAGCGGTAAGTGGGTCGAAGTTGGAAGGCATCTCGAATGATGATGCATCATTATATGCAAACCAGAGAGTGGCCTCCCTGGTAAACCATAATAAAACCCCTTGAACCACTGACTAAGTCCAGTGGGGGTTATCTTGCCGCCAGAAAGAGCCGATGCAGCTTCGCCCATGGAAACACATCGGCGGTAAGTGGGATCCTGGTCTTCTGTGTAATCGGTTGGAAAGGATTGGTTGAGAAGAGAAGTCCCAGAGAAGGCCTTGGAGGTGTAGACATTGAGCCAGAGCTGCACAAACCACCAAGGACCCCCGATATGGCCGATGGGCTGGCCGGCCGATAGCTTGGTTGCTACTTGGTGAAGCAGCTGATAGGTAGCGCCAAGGAGGAATTGGCCCAAGGGGATCTGTTTTCGATCAACCAAGCAATCTGCCAAACATTGCATGTTGATCGTTGGACTGAGGGTTGCGCCACCAAAAACAAACCGTTCCAGCCATAAGTTCAGAAAAGCAACATGTTCCCGGTCATCGACTGATCCAGTTCCCTTATTATGAATGGATATGTACCTGGACCAGCCGCCGATGTTCTTTGCTTGGAGCCGATGAGCAGGTTTGAATCGGAGCTTGAAGGGGTCGATGTAGCTCGTCGTGTCCAGGCAGGTGAGCATAGTCACATCCAGCAAGGTGGGGGTCATCAGCCCGTGCCCGAACAGGAAGGCATTGAGGGCATCAGACCAGAAGTATGAGGCCGATGCGAGCAGGGGTTCATTCCTTTCCATATCGGCCAGAGAGAGATTGATGCAGTGGCCGATATGTGATTCTTCCCGGAGGGTTCTCTTCGCAGCCGATACTCTGATATACCAATCCCTCCACCCAGGCAGCTTGCTCGGCCATGACCTGAAGCTATTGGTCCAGTCACTGACTAGCATGGCTGAGTTCTTGAAAGGGATACGTTGGGTCTCGGCGCTTACGAAGTCTTTGGGATCTTCGCTACCCATGGGGCCATGGTAGAAAAAGTTCGGAAAGATCAAGATCTGGTCTCTAAGATGCTACAGTAAACAAGAACACGATGAAGAACAGGCGGAGAACATGGCGGATTAGATGCATCTAGGCTACAAAATCGGAAAAATAATCGGGCAGGAAGATTACCTCAGGGACTGCGGATGCTGATGCCATCGCGAGAGAGGAAGAAGATGCAGGAATCAACGGCCGAAGAGAAGGGATGCGACGGTTCGTCTGGGTTTGCTGGAGCTTGTTGAAGTTTTGGAAGATGAAGTGGTGGTGCTCTGGTGATGTGAAAGCGTAGAAAAAGCTAGGGAGACGAAGCGTTTTATAGAGATATGATGACCGGGCAGGAATCAAGGCTGTTGGCACTGTTTCAAACAATTATGGCAAGTGGGCTACCTTGGGCCGCCTCGGTATAGAAGAAATTTGGAGGCCCAAAACGAAAGAATTTCGAAGTCCTATAGAAGAACTCCGAAATGGGGGGCATGTGTTAACGCCAAAATTTGGTAAGGCCCTGTATCAGATTCGGTCAAGGGGAAAATTGCAGTCAACTGGCGGAAATTAATCCAGAAGAAACCGATTCCGGAAAGGGGCCGTGAAGACCGCTGTATGGCAGTTATTTGTTGTGTATATTAATTAGGCAAGCGCTTATTTTAAGGAAACCTGAACACGTGTCCAGTTGGGTCTTATTAGTGTTTTCTGTTATAATTAGGAAATCATGTACCGTGTCCAGTAAGGACTCATGTAACTCGGGGTATAAATACGTACGCCCGGGGACCTTGTAAATTATCCACACAGATCAATCAAATTCGGCGTATCGCCACCCTTTCGACGGGTTCTTGCTTCTCGAGCCAGGCTGCATCGGTTAAGTTCGACCTCCTGCGAGAGGGTAAGTCTCGTCACCCCGGCTACCTATCGGCTAGGACTTCCTCGGTTAGGTCCGATATTCTAGTCGGTCTATGGTAGTCGGCTTACCACGATATATTTATTTTGTCTATGGCTGCATCAGTTCAATTTGATCTCATAGATTGATTAGGTATATCACATCACGTGTGCGTAGATCGTATCGGCTTACTGGGAGCAGTTTATCATCAGTTTGTGCTGCATCGGTTAGGTCCGACCTATTAAACTGCAAGTGATAAATCGTTCCTGTTAGGTTGATACCTTGTGCGCAAGCGTCTTATCGGAGCGTATAGCCGATAAGTTATCGTATTTTACATCACGATCGCATCAGATCTATCGGCCTATCGAGGTATTGTTATTATCATCAGTTTGTGCTGCAACGGTTGGGTCCGATCTACTAGATTGACGATAATTGCTTCACTCTTGATGAGCTGATGGGTTTTAATGCGGCGTTTTATCGAAGTGCTTAGCCGATAAGTTATCTCTTAAATATAGCCGATTATACTGCTTGCCTTGTTATACATTCTTGCCTGCATTATTGTTATGATCGGCTAAGGGCTAGCCGATTAGTTTACACTGCCGATCCGAGCGCGAGCACAAGCAGGTTCCCGGGCATGGGTACAAGTAAGGACCCGGGCTCGGGCACGACCTCAGGTAAGGACCCGGGCACGAGCACAGGTAAGAGCACGGGCACAAACGGAGGACGAAGATCCTGGCGCGAGCACGAGCAAGGGCCCGGGCGTGGGTGCGGGCAACAGCTTTGCAGCGATAATAGTAATCTTTAATCATAATCAGCTGGAGTTTATTTAATCTATTTATTTATACATCCTGCCTATTTACTTTATTAGTTTACAGCCGATTTTGGGCATCTCTTCAATGATCGGCTAGTTTAATATCCGTTTATTATTATGCTATTACTCATGCCATCATCGGCTTATAGTCGATGTATAAGTGCTACAGTGCAAATCGGCCATTGGCCGATAAAATGAGTCCAAGCCAGCTTCCAGCCGATTGGCTCACGAATTTGACATCTTTTCTACTTGTCAATTGCAGGGTCAAATTGACTGGCACGCCTACGAACCTCAAGATTTTAGGACCTGCACTGGAGTGAAGCAAATCTCCCAGGCCTTCGCGTGTCTCATGGAGATATTTGAATAGTGTGCGCCGAATAGGCGCACCTATTAGGTGTAGCCCCCGACTTTGTGCTTAATTGTGAAGACATTTAAACATAAAGTCAAAGATCTTTAACCTGGAAGTCCTTCCCGAGTTGATTACTACTGGTATATGAGACTCTTCGGTATCATGTCAACCGGAATAAACTTTATAGTCTTGCCGAGTAGGAGACTACTCGTATGTAGGACTCTTCGACTTCATGTCAGTCGGAATATGTGTTTATAGTCTTGCCGAGTAGGATGCTACTCGTATATGGGACTCTTCAGCGTCATATCAGCTGGAAAAAGGGGGTTTATAGTCTTTTCCGAGTGGCGTCCCACTCAAAAGTTAGACTCCTCTGCATCATGTCAGCGGGAAAAGATATTTATAGTCTCTCCCGAGTAGTGCACTACTCGAAAGTTAGACTCTTCCGCATCATGTCAGCGGGTAAAATGTTGCTCATGGCAACTGATGGCCACGCATGTAGGCCAAGTACCACTGTATGAAAATAAATCCACGGCGTGGTCAGGTGTACCCGAGAAAGATACCTGCATCTCCAACTTTAATGAAGACCAGCTTGTGATCCTTGTAAGGATATATCCTCGAGACCTGGTGGATAAAACAAATACCCAAACATATATGTTTAGCAATAAGGCTCTCATGAAGCATATTTGTTTACCTCATCGGCTCCTGTTAGTAGCACCAGCGCTATAATTTCAACTCAGCCTGCGAACGGCCCACGTGGAGCATGCTACTGTAGGAACTCATATCTTGGTGGCCCAGTGCTGACTGTGTAGGCCCAAGCCCATCTAGTCGGCATCGGGTCTATAAAAGCAGGGAGAGAGAAAAAGATTCCTTCATCTTCCCCAAATCAGCCAATCGCTTCGTCTTCCACCTTCGCGCCCAACTTTTCGCCTCCCGCCCGGCTAGGGTTAGCTACTGCCATTCCCCACCCAAACTCGGGCGATTCCAATCCTCTTCGTTTGATCCAAGCCCCCGATTTGCTTTTCCCCAAATCTCATCACCTCCAGTCATGCCAAAAGCTTCGGATCTTGCGGGTGCGCCGGGGAGTTCTTGGCCGATTTCGGATTGCGGCTCGGTGAAGCTGAGGCGGCTAGAGAGTGAACTGAAGTTGCCCAGTCAGGAGGTGATTCGCTGGCGGTCGGCTAGGGATGAGTCGAGCCCAAATCCCCGACCTGGTGAAACGGTAGTTTTTGCCTCTTTTTTCGATCGAGGCTTGTGCCTTCCATCTTCTGATTTCTTCCGCCGCATCCTCGACTTCTATAAGCTAGAGATGGTACATTTGAATCCCAACTCAATTCTTCAGATCTCCATCTTTGTTACTCTGTGCGAGTGCTATTTCGGCATGGAACCCCACTTCAATTTTTTTAGGCATTTGTTCCACATTAAACCCTAGCCCTCCAAAAATAACATCAGTGTAATTGGGGGGGCTGGTCTTCAGTTGAGGAGTGATAGGAAAAAGCCATATCTTGATCTTCCCTTGAAATCCTCCTTGAAGGGTTGGCACAAGGAGTGGTTCTATTGTGCAGATCTGGCTCCCTCCTTGCGGCCATTCACCGGCTCGCCGCCGGTAGTTTTGCCAAACTGGTCGGCGGACCCGACCTATGAAGAGATGGGTCAAGTGCACCAACTGTTGATGAAGCTGGATAATTTCAAGAAGGCCGGCCTGACTGGTCCCTGGGTGGCCAGGCGGTTCCTGACTCGGCGCTTCCAGCCCCTGAAGCTGAGGAGCGCGTTCGGCTGGGATTACCAGGGAAAACGTGGCCCTGACTGGACTAGCCGGGAGTCGGCCAATGAGTAGAAGGTGACGGAGACCCTGTTCGGATACTTCTCCAGCGGGGTAATTGAAACCAAAGACAATAAGAGACGCATTGCGTCTTACAGGCGCAGCTGGCCCCGGTTCGAGGTAACATCCGTCTTTCCTTCGTAGCGCATGCCTGCGGACTCGGATGTCTAAGTCCCCGGCAATATGTGATGTATCTTGTTGAATTTCTTGTAGTGGTGCGTGGAGTTTGATGAAGACTCCCGCTCGTTGTCGGCCGTCGCGTCGAAGAAGAGGCCGAGGAGTCCCTCTGCCGCCCAACCCGACTCCAAGAGAGCAGGGAAGAAGCTGATTTTGTATAGGGGTGAGGGGGCCATGACGGCGCGCGCCGTGGTAGGAAGCCTGAAAATAAAGGACGCCGTCGCCGCGGCGCCCAGACGATCAAGTCCCAGGTTGAGACCTGCGGGTTTGAGCCCGACGTTGTCAAGCCCGGCTGTAGCGCCACCGAGGGGCCGGCAAGAGCAGACACTGCAAGGGGCGGAGGCACCCAAGCCGACCACACCGGAATCAGAGCCGACTCGGGCTGATGCGCCACCACCGACTGTGACGCCGACCAGGCCGACTGCCGGAGCTAGCGCTCCGCCAGGGACCGGGTCGCCCGGCAAGAAACTGAAGTTCTCCAAGAGGTGCGCTGCTCCGGGTCTTCTGAAATTCTTGTGTGTTGAAGTAGTGTCTTGATGTATTGTTTCATCGTGCAGGAAGCGGGCCGATATCGATCTCAAGGAGATCAATCCGACTGCTCCCCTTGACAAGCCTGCCCTAACCGAGCCGGCGGCCGCGAACACACCTGCTGAGCCGGTGGCCATCCCGATCGCGGAGATCGAGGTGATCCTGACTGCAGGGTCGCTGCCGCCACCCGACCAAGAGGCGGCTGCTGAGGCTGAGGCCCCAGCCCCTGAAGTGTCGCCTGTTGCGGAGGCCGCGGCCGGAGCCCCTAAGCCGGTCCTCGAGGTCACGAGGGACGGCTGTGCTGAGGCCGGGACCCCATCGCCGTTGTGGTCATCGTCGTCGTCGTCGCCGCCGCCGGAGATCCCACACCTGCCTCGGATCGAAGCTCCTCCACGTGTGATGCCCCGGACATTCACATGGACGGCTCCTGATGGGACAGTGAAGAGCTTCAGGCTTGATGAAGTCGTCGCGAGGAGCGTGAGAGCTTGCTTCGCGCTACTATCAGTGGATCCAAGGGAGTTGGGTTATGATTCTTGTGGTAGAGTCTTGGCAATCTTCTCGTTTTGACGTCTGACTCCGTCCTTGATTTGTCTCTTATCCTGAGCAGAAGCTTGTCGACCGCAATGAGGCGATGACAGAAATCTTGGTTGAGATGGCTCCCCACCTCGCAGAATTGGAGCAGCTCCGGGCGTTGAAGGCTAAAATGGAGGAGCGTCATGCGGGCAGGGAAGCTTGGCTAAAGAGTGGCGCCGATCAGCTCAGGTGGGAGACTTGGGCCCAAGCCGGAAAGATCAGAGGTAAAATCCCCGAATATATCTTCCGACCGAGCCATCGATGTATTCATCCAGCTGCGTTGTTCCCGACTGCCCAGTTATGTCATGACTGCTCGGTTGAGCTTGGCTAATCTGTCGTGCAGCCCTCGAAGCGGAGTTGAAGGCCCGAACAGAGAGGGAGTCGTAGCTGAAGGAGGCCGAAGAAGCCAGGGCCGAGCTTGAGAAAGTCAAGGCCGACCTGACAAAGGCCAACACCGAGCTTGACCGGGAGAAGGCCGAGTTGGAGGAGGCCATCGTCAAGCTTGGTAAGGAGAAGGCTGAACTAGAGAAGACCGTGGCCGGGTGGGAGGCCGACTACGGTCTTAGCCAATCCAGTAGTCATTTAGTCTGTAGCCGAATCTGACAAGTTTACTTGCCGGTGGACCTAGGCAGATATGAGAGCCAATGTCCAGGCCCAGTATCGGTTCTACACTGAGGAGATAAGAGTGATCAGGGAGTCACGGGAGGCCCTCGTTGGGTCCGTGAAAGGGCTCCTTGACCTCATAGATCCCTGGCCCGTGGGAACCAGTTGCAGCAGAATCCCCCAGATAGAGGCGCGTCTTGAGGGTGCACCGAGTGCCTTGAAAAAGTACTCGGATGAGCATGTCATTGCCGGCGTGGCCTAGACCCTGGCGATGACCAAGTCCATCTACCCAAGGGTAGATATCGAAGCCATCGGGGAGGGATTTGCCGAGGAGACGACACCGGGGGAGGCGCTGGAGCTGATTGCCCGGGCGAAGCCGACTGCTGAAATAATTACTCGAGACCTGGGTCTGTAAGGGCAACATGTCATGTAGTCGGTATATATAAACTTTGGTAAACAAGCATGTGTAAATATGTGTGCAGTGCCACCAAGCTTATTACTCAGTTGTCATTAGCTTTACTTGACCGTGTAGTATGCACCGAGTTAGTCTGTCAGAACTTAATAAAAACGTTTGAAGTAAGAAGCTGTACTCGGGCAAACGTGACAGTCGTAGTAAGGCTTCATAACCGAAGTAAAATAAGCTCATATGTTATTGACAGAACACATATATACATGCAGCCCCCGACTCACTACTCAGTTGATACAAGCGGCGTAGTGAGTCAGAAGAACTGTACACATGAAAATTATAGAACTCAGGTATAGAAAGGACGTAGTTGTTCTATGTACCATGAGTTGCTGATGAGAATGCCGTCTTCGGTCTTCAGTCGGTAGGCGCCTGGCCGCGTGACCTCGGCTATAATGAACGGCCCTTCCCAGATAGGGGATAACTTATGCCCGTCTTTGGTGGTTTGTATTTTCCTCAGAACAAGATCCCCGACCAAAAAGGCACGGCCACGGACGTTGCGATTGTGGTAGCGATGTAGGCCTTGAAGATACCTTGCCGACTGGATTGTTGCGGTGTCTCTTGCTTCTTCCAGCTGATCTAACTCGACCAGTTGGGTATTGTTGGAGTCATCTTCTGAGTAAGCCCGGACTCGCGGAGAGCCGAACTGTAACTCTGTAGGTAGCATAGCCTCAGCACCGTAGACCAGAAAGAAAGGGGATTGCCCTGTTGCTCGGCTAACCGTGGGTCTGAGAGACCAGAGAACAGATGGGGGTTCTTGTACCCACCGGCCCACATATGGTTGTAGTCGGTCGAATATCCTGGCCTTGATGCCTTATAAGACCATACCGTTGGCTCGTTCGACCTGCCCGTTGCTTCGTGGGTGTGCCACAGATGCGTAGCAGATCTTGATGCCGAAATCATCGCAGAAGTCTTGGAATACGTCGGCTGTGAACTGAGTACCGTTGTCGGTGATGATGCGGTTAGGGACCCCGAACTGGTATTGTATACTCATGATGAAGTCCTTAGCTTGTGCCGCTGTAATTGTTGCAACGGGTTTAGCCTCAATCCACTTGGTGAATTTATCCACCGTGACGAATAAATGTGTGAACCCTCCTGGCGATTTCTTGAAAGGCCCAACCATGTCGAGCCCCCATACTGTGAATGGCCAGGAAATGGGGATAGTTTGGAGATCCTGGGCTGGGAGATTTGTTTGTCTTGCATAGAACTGGCAACCCTCGCACTTGCGAACGATGTCTTTGGCGTCTGTTACTGCTGTGGGCCAGAAAAATCCCTGCCTGTAAGCCTTTTCGACTAACGTCCTGGATGCGGCATGGTTGCCACATATGCCCGAGTGGATCGAATGCAGAATCTGCTTGCCCTCCTCAGTAGTGACGCAGCACATGAGGACACCGGATGCGCTCCTTCGGTACAGGTCTTCTCCGACTAGTAGGAAGCTTTTTCTTCGACGCTTTATCTGCTCGGCCTGACTGCGATCTTCTGGGAGTTCATCGTCCAGGAGAAATTTGACAACAGGAGTCCTCTAGTCATGACATATGTGCAGCACCTCATCTATGGCCGGGGTAGGCTCCCCTCCCGACTGCTCCAGTGCTAGTTTCTTCTTGACTGATGGCTCCATAAGTTGCTCGACAAAGATTCCAGTCGGAACTGCTTCTTGCTTGGATCCCATGTTTGCCAGCTCGTCTGCCGCGTTGTTGTATTGACACAGGACGTGTGTGATTTCCAGCCCGTCGAACTTGTTTTCCAGCTTGCGGACCTCCTGACAGTATGCCGCCATGGTGTCGTCGAGACAGGTCCAGTCTTTCGTGACTTGGTTTACCACGAGTTGAGAATCCCCGCGCACAACCAGTCGATGTATGTCGAGTGATATGGCGATGCGGAGCCCGTGAACAAGTGCCTCGTACTCGGTGACGTTGTGGGAACCCGGGAAGTGGATTTGTAGGACGTACTTCAGTTTTTCGCCAGTGGGGGATGTCAATATGACTCCGGCCCCGGCGCCGCCGATCTGTAGAGAACAGTCGAAGTACATTGTCCAGTACTCTAGCTTTGCTGTTGGTGTTGGGAGTTGAACTTCTGTCCACTCGGCCACGAAGTCGGCTAGAGCTTGAGATTTAATTGCTGTCCGTGGCTGAAAGGTGATGTCAAACGCCAACAACTCGAGTGCCCATTTAGCGATTCGGCCGGTGGCCTCACGATTATGAAGGACATCCCCGAGTGGAAATGCTGTGACCACCGTAACTTGGTGTGCATGAAAATAATCCACCAGCTTCCGGACTGTGATGAGTAGGCCATATAGCAGCTTCTGGACCTACGGATATCTCGTCTTCGAGTCGGCAAGGACCTCGCTGACAAAGTAGACTGGCCATTGTATTTTTTGAATATGACCCTGTTCGGATCGCTCGACCACCAGCACCGTGCTGACTACCTGTGTTGTTGCCGCCAGATACAGCATTAGCGGTTCCTGGGGCAGAGGTGACGCCAACATGGGGGGTGATGTGAGGAATTGTTTGAAGTCTTCGAAGGCTTGTTGGGCTTCCGGAGTCCATTGGAAATTGTCTGCCTTTTTGAGTAACTTGAAGAAGGGCATGCCCCGCTCGCCCAGTCGGGAAATAAACCGGCTGAGTGCCGCCATGCAGCCTGTCAGCTTCTGGACGTCTTTGAGGTTAGTCGGGGGTGCCATATTCCTGATGGCGTTGACTTTCTCTGGGTTGGCCTCGATGCCACGGTGTGAAACGATGAAGCCGAGTAACTTTCCGGATGGCACACCGAAGGCGCATTTTTCCGGGTTCAACTTCATCTTGAGTCTTCGAAGGTTTTGGAAGGTTTCTTCCAAGTTAGTGATGAGGTCTTCTTTGGACTTGGTCTTGATCACCACGTCGTCGACGTAGGCTTCCACGTTGCGCCCGATCTGAGTGTGCAGACACCGCTGAATAGCCCGTTGATAGGTTGCGCCCGCATTCTTCAAACCGAACGGCATTGTGATATAGCAATACGCTCCAAACGGCGTGATGAAAGATGTCTTCAAGCAGTCTTCCTCCCTCAGGCTGATTTGATGGTATCCCGAGTAGCAGTGGAGTCAACCACCTGATCTATCCTGGGAAGACAAAATGGGTCCATGGGGCATGCCTTGTTGAGATCGGTGTAGTCGACACACATGTGCCATTTACCGTTTTTCTTCCGGACCAGAACTGGGTTTGCCAGCCAGTCCGGGTGACAGACCTCCTTGATGAACCCGGTTGCGAGGAGCTTGGTAATTTCCTCCCAAATAGCATCTTTGCGGTCTTGAGCGAAGCGCCGCAACCGTTGCTTGACTGGCTTGGTGTCTGTCTTCACGTTTAGGGCGTGCTCGATCACCTCCCTTGGTACGCCCGGCATGTCGGACGGTTTCCATGCGAAGATATCCTTGTTGGCTTGGAGGAAGGTGACGAGCGCGTCTTCCTATTTGGGGTCGAGTCCGGTCCCGACTAGAGCAGTCTTGGAGGGGTCAGAAGGGTCTAGGGGGATCTTCTTTGTGTCAGAGTCCGCTGAAATTCCCGACTTCGCTGCTTTTTTCACCGGAACTTGATCTTGCTCGACTTCTGACGGCTTGCCGAATGCTATCGCGGCCGACTGCCGCCTCTTGTGATTGAGCCAGTTCGCAGCTCTCCTTGTCGCAGGTGAAGGCTTACTTGATGTCGCTGCGGAGGGAGAGGACTCCTGCTAGCCCAGGCATCTTCAGCACCATGTATGTATAGTGCGGTATCGCCATAAATTTGGCGAGTGCCGGTCGTCCGAGTATCGCGTGGTACGCGGTCTTGAAGTCGGCGACCTCGAAGTAGACATTTTCCATGCAGAAATTATCCCGCGTGCCGAAGGTTACCGGCAAGGTTATCTGCCCGAGTGGAGTTGATGACAGGCCGGGTATTATCCCGTGGAAGGGCGCAGTGCTCGGCCGTAGTTTTGAATGAGGAATCTTCATCTCGTCCAAAGTCTTGGCGAACAAGATATTGAGCGCGCTACCTCCGTCGATGAGGGTTTTCTTCAACCTGATGTTTCTGACGACCGGGTCCAGGACGAGTGGATAGCGTCTCGGGTGGGAAACCCGATCTGGGTGATCTGCGCGATTGAAGGTGATGGCCATCTCTGACCAGTGCAGGTATTTGGGGGTGTCCACCGTGGAGACCGTGTTGATGTCGCGCGCTAAAAGCTTCTGTTTGCGCTTGGACTCGTACGTGAGTGGCCCCCCGAAGATATGGTTGAGCTCGGCTTGAGGATCTTGGAAATCATCAGCCAGACCCAAGTCTGGCTTGTCTTTGTCCTTGTCGGCGCCAGACGATGAAGCCTGCTCGGAGGCAAACTTCTAGAGCATGTAGCAGTCTTTGGCCGCGTGCTTGCCCTTGGGGTGAAAGGGGCATGGCCCGCTCATGACTTTCTGGTAGTCGTTGTTCTGCTAGGGCCGCGACCGACTGTGCTCCATGTTGGCCACCTCGTTGTCCGACTTCCGCTTGCGGCTGCCAGATTTATTTTGAGATGGCTCATTGTCGGCTTTCGCCTTCTGGTGTTTCTGTCGGGGCTCCTTCTTCTCGTCGAGGGCCTTAGCGACCGCCTCGGCCAAGTTGGCGTATTTGTTAGCCATGTCGAAGAGAGCCCGGACTGTGGATGGTGGCTTCCGAGTGAATTTTGCAATAAGCGGGGCGTCTTTTACCCCCTTGCGAAAGGCAGCGATGACGGCCTCATCTTTGACAGTTGGAATTTGGTTGCGCTTCTCGGAAAACCTTTTGATGAATTTGTGCAAAGACTCATTTTTCTTCTGGTGTAGCTGATAAAGATCATACTCCGAAGCGGGTCTATCGTAGGTCCCCTGGAAATTAGCGATGAACCGCTCCCTGAGTTGTCCCCAGGAACCGATCGACCGCCTCGGGAGGCCTGTCAGCCATGTCCTCGCCGAGTTGGCTAGCGTGACTGGAAGGTAGTTAGCCATGACTCTGCTGTCGCCCCCAGCAGCTCGAACTGCTAGGGTGTAAACGGTGAGCCATGACTCGGGATTTGTCTTGCCGTCGTACTTTTCAATCTCGGTGGGTTTAAAGCCAGTCGGCCAAAAGACGTCCTGTAGCTCCCAAGTGAAGGCTAGGATGCCTTCGTCTTCATGAGGGCTCCGACTCCGATCTTGGCGGTGCAGCCGCTCGTGGTGGAGACCGAAGCGCTCGTTTTCGTCCTCCAGTTGGTGGCGTTCATCTTCTTCACGTTCTTCGCGTCAAGCGTTTAAGGTGTGGTGAAGGTCGTGGTGCAGTTGCACTCGGAAGTCTTGATTGGGTCGGCGATCGTACTGGCGACGCCGCCGGTTGTTGCCGAGCGTTGTTTGCCAGGACTCTTCGCGTTGCCGACTGGAGCCAGCCGCCCAGCGTCGCGTTGATACAGATGAGCCTGTTGCCGGAGAACCCGACCGGTTGGTCGGTATAACTGTGTCGCCCGACTGTTGTTGCTGTTGACAGGCAGCAGCTGTGATCATCGCCTTGATCTTGGCGATAGTCGGGGTGGCCTGGTGATCAGGTCCAAGCTGGAGTGTATCCAGCAGAGTTGCTGCGGCCACAACGTTCTATTGTGGTGTGACGAAGACGTCGTGGTCGCCAGTTTTGGTTTGGAGGATCTGTTGCTGAGCGACTCGCCCAGCCTGGCGTAGCTCGTCATTGCGGGCCTCGCGGTTGGCCTCCTCTTGTCGTAGTCGGCGCGCCTCCTCCTGTTGCTCCTCTTGTAGTCAGCGTATCTCGGAAGGTGGTGTTGAAGCCATGAAGATCTTGCGGGAGAGGAGGAAGCTTGCGGAATTAGAGTCCGAACTAGCGCTCGAACTGCTATCCGACTTGGTGTCGGACTCCGAATAGTTTATCGGAGTAAGAACGACTCCGACCTCTCTAGATCCAATCTGAAATGGCGCTTGGCCATGTCCAAACTGAATTGCTGGAGATCGGGTCTGCTGCGCGGGATATAGATGCGCAGCGTCGCCGGAGCTGTGAGGGAGACTGACGACCTCTACCCTTCTCGGCCCAACCCAGGCTGGCTCGAGGCCTAGCGCAAGTCGGACACCGATGGAGAGGGTTGTCCCAATGCTTGGCGATGTGAAGGACTGCCGTAGTAAGTCGGGGAAGGAGATCACGACGTCTTGTGAGCCGACTGGCGCAATGTCAGCTGGTTCCTCGACCGGCAGGATTGGATCTACCCTAGCCAAGGTGAGATTGCCGAGTTGGTCGGCGACGAAGTCTAAGCTCTCGAAGGTAATTGCATCTCCGGGGGAGAACTTGTGGCTGTTGACTCCGTTGATTGAATCCATCGAATCTTCTGATGAGGAATTCGCCGAAGCCCCTACCTGGCGTGCCAACTGTCGATGCTTTGCACTGGCAATAAAACTATAGGGCTACTCGGCGAAGGTGAATTCGGTGGATTGCAGAGGAACACAGAAGATTTATACTGGTTCAGGCCCTCGATGTGAGGTAATACCCTACGTCCAGTTGAGGTGTTATTCCTTTGAGGTGTTTGATGATTGATGATCTTGTTGTCCTTGCCCTGAGGGGCACCCTGCCTCCCTTTATATATTAGGGGACAGGGGTACATGATAAGGATCCCAGCCGAATACAGCCAAGGGATTTCCTCCTTAGAGATAGAGTCCTATCCGACTAAGACTATGTTTCCTTATTATACAAGGCAAAGCCTGCCGGATGCTATCTTATCTCTAATTACATGGTTCGGCCCATCCTCTATCCGAGTGGCCCATATGTTGGTAATTAGGTACCCGGGGCCCATGGCCTCAACATAGACAAAATAGATACACCGTGGTAAGCCGACTACCGTAGATCAGCTAGAATATCGGACCTAACCGAGGAAGTCCTAGCCGATAAGGTAGTCGGGGTAACGAGACTTACCCTCTCGTAGGAGTTCGGACCTAACCAATGCAGCCCGGCTCGAGAAGCAAGAACCCATCGAAAAGGGTGGCGATGCACCGAAGATGTATTGATCTGAGAGATAGTTTACATGGTCTCCGGGCATACGTATTTATAACCCGAGTTGATACAGTCTTGATCGGATACGAAACAGGAGTTTCCTAACTATAAAAGGAAAATTAACAAGCCTTGATCGGACACGAGATCAGGTTTTCTAAAAGTTATTATCCCTGCCTAGTTAATAGATAAAATACTAAACCGCCATGTTGTGGTCTTCACGATTCCTTTCCAAATTCGGGCTCTTCTGGATTAGCTTCCATCGGCTGATATAGCCTCTTTCCTTAACCGAACATGATAACGAACCGTACCAAATTTTGGTGTTAACAGCTGCTGAGCTACTCGCCCAGCTTTGCGTAGCCCGTCATTGCGAGCCTCGCGGTCAGCCTCCTCCTGTTGTCGCAGTCGGCGCGCCTCCTCCTGTTGCTCCTCTTGTAGTCGGCGCACCTCAGGGGGTGGTGTTGAAGCCATAAAAATCTCACGGGGGAGGAGGAAGCTAGCCAGACTAGAGTCCGAACTAGCGTTCGAACCATTATCCGACTTAGAGTCGGACTCCGAGTAGTTTATCAGAGTTCAAACTACCCTGACCTCTCTGGATCCAATCTGAAACGGCGCTTGGCCGTGTCCAAACTGAATCGCAGGAGATCGGGTGTGCTGCGTGGGATGTAGATCCGCAGCGTTGCTGAATCCACGTGGGAGATTGATGATCTCTCCCCTTCTTGGCCCAACTCGGGCTGGCTCAAGGCCTAGCGCGAGTCGGACGCCAAAGGAAAGAGCTATCCCGATGCTCGGCGATGTGAAGGATTGCCGCAGTAGATTGTTGAAGGAGATCGCGGCGTCCTGTGGGCCGACTAGCGCAACGTCGGCTGGTTCCTCGGCCGGCTGGATTGGATCTGCTCCGGCCAAGGTGAGGATGCCGATCTAGTCGGCAACGAAGTCGAGGCTTCCGAAGGAAATTGTGTCTCCAGGGAAGAACTTGCTGCCGTCGACTCCGCTTGTTGGATCCATCGAATTTGTTGATGAAGAAATTGCTGGAGCCCCTACCTGGCGCGCCAACTATCTATGTTTTACACCGGCAATAAAACTATAGGGCTACTCAGTGATGGGAAACTCAATGGATTGCAGAGGAACTCAAGGAGATTTATACTGGTTCAGGCCCTCGATGTGAGGTAATACCCTACGTCCAGTTGTGGTGTTATTCCTCTGAGGTTTTTAGCGATTGATGATCTGATGATCTCGTGTGCCCCTTGAGGGGCGCCCTGCCTCCCCTTATATACTAGGGGACAGGGGTACATGATAAGGATCCCAGCCAGATACGGCTAAGGGATTTCCTTCTTAGAGATTGAAACCTATCCGACTAAGACTATGTTTTCCTTATCTTACAAGGCAAAGTCTGTCGGGTGCTATCTTATCTCTAATTACAAGTCTCGGCCCATCCTCAATCCGAGTGGCCCATATGCTTGTGGTGAGGTACCCAAGGCCCATGGCCTCCATACTTTGCAATCCACTGAGTTTCCCCTTGTCGGGGAGCCCTATAATTATATTGCCGGTGTAAAACATCGACACTACCTTTGTACCTATGGGATTAATATGACTAGCTAGCTGAAGTACTGGTTAGCTAGAATAATTCTAGGTTGTTTAGTCCTGCTTAGGAACTGTAGAATCACATAAAGGTTGTTAATCACATATGATTACACATAAAATGATGATGGTTCTGTTCACGACAGTGATTGTGTGAGGCTGATTCTTAATGGGCAACTAAAACATGATATCGCCACCTCATCTCTCAGGCCCATGTGGCATCCCAGTCATCAGTCCACCATAGCCATCCTACTCTCTGGTCCATAGACCAAGTCCTTGGGAACCAATCCTATGACAATGGACCCCACGTGTCAGATTATTTTCCAAAATAATTCTTTTAAATCCAAAAATCCATGGAATATTCTAGAGAATATTCTTTTCCAATTTCTTTTCGGATTTTCTCTAAATTCAATCATCCGGAAGCCGTAACTTTTTCGTCCGAACTCCGATTCGACCTGTTCTTCTTTCTAAATTCATCTAAAATCATGATCTACATGTTTATGTACTTTTTATGTACTATTTTTTGGAGCTTTTTAGTGTTTTTTCTCGTTTTGTGTGTAGTCGTGTAGATTTCACCGTTTCAGAGGATCACGAAGATCGAGGAAGTGTTCGAAAGGTCTGTTGAAGACTTTTTCTATTGCAAGGCAAGTCTCATGACAAGCTACTTGAGCATTTTGGTCCCATTTGTGAAAACTATTTCGTTTTAACGATATTGCATGCAATGTTTTGGAATGTCATTATCATGGGTTATTACTATTAATCCCATATTCTTTGACTATGGCCATGAATTGCTATTGACACCTTTACCTTGATACTTTGGGCAATTAATATTGACTAGCTACATGTCTAACTAATGATCTAGCTAGATTGTTTAGGTTTTGCTTAGCCAATGCTTAGAAAGACTAGTGTCATTTTATGTGGGGAACTATTCATTCATTATGATTAACTAATCATTAATGGTTATTGTTTCACGACAGTTGGTCGTGGTTGGTTAATTAAACATGCCAACTAAAACTTCACTGATGGTGGGTTGTGAGCACATGGAATAATGTCGTTGCTAGTGGTGCTCATGACAATTAAGGACTGGTTCGTGAACAACTTATTGCGAAGCAAAACTCATACTAACCACAAGCTAGAATGGGTAATGGCTTGACTAGACGTGTAGCGAGTTCAACAGGAGGCCCCACGGTGTGATGTGGCTGTGTCAATAAGACCACCATGGCAGTTGTCAATAAGTCCATGTTTTGGGCGTTGAGCCGTCTCCCTGCCTAGGAACCTGATCAACCCTACTGGAGACAGGTGGTTCAGCAGGTAGCTTTTCTGTTGGGCAAGTTGCATGAAAGGTCTTGTCACGGTTTCCCTCTTTGCAATACCATGGTGGTATTTCGAAGCATGGTGACATGTGTGGAACCGTGTCTTGTGGGTAAATTGGTATACCTCTGGCCAGAGTAAAACCGTTCAAATAGCCGTGCCCGCAGTTAATGGGCGGCCTAGCAATGTTTTTCGTGATTAGTCCCACACTACTCATTAATAATGATAAATGTTGAAAACTTGATAGCTCCAGTTTGGAGGGTTATGGTTTTGGGCCTGAACTGTATTGGAGTGTTGTTCAGTGACGGATTCAATGTTGATATTAATTAAACTATATTGTTTTCAATAATTTTAAATGCAAATGTTTTAAATGTTGTTTATGCAAATAAGCCATACTATGCCTTTCCTTTGGCATCCTATTGCATTATTTTGCATTCCATGTGTGGCTTGTTGAGTATGGTGGGTGGTACTCAGTCTTACAATATTACAATCATCAAAGTGAAGCTTTGCGAGGAGAAGAAGTTTGGTGTTTGGCTTATACCCCAGTTGAGCTACCTATGGGCTTGGTGCTGAAGCTTCACTAGGTTGTTGTTCCGATGTTGATTTCTTCTATGTGAGGGCTAAGTGCCTCTTTTGTAAGTATTTACCATTATTACATTTTTTTATGTTTATCAAATTGTCGATTTGTGTACCTCGGCTGATTCCTAGACGAGGATTTAATGCACAAATTAGCTTTCAAAATTTTGGTGAATTTTTAGGCGTGATAGGTGTACACGGTGAGCCAAGACTCAGGATTGGTCTTGTCATCGTACTTGCTACTGGGCTTAAAGCCTGTGGGCCAGTCGACTTGCTATAGTTTGCTTGAGAAAACGGGGACCCCTTCGTTCGAGTGAGGGCTTCGGCTCCGGCTGCATCGGTGGAACCGTTCGTGGTGTAGGCCAAAACACTCATGCTCGTCCTCAAGTCGGCATCATACGTCCCCCTCGCGTTCTCAGCATCGGGTGTTGATGTCATGACGGAGGTCACATTGTAATCATTCACAGGCATCACGATCATCTTGACACCCATCGTGCTAATACCGCTGACGATTCTCATTATGCCCTTGCGAAACGCGGTTTGACTTCGAGTGATGCTGACCAGCGCTTGCCGCCCGTTGTCATGCCGCAGTTGACGATGTAGCAGTGTCTAAAGTTGTCTTGCCCGATGGGATAAGGGTATCTCCAGATAGCTGACGTTGTTGACAAGCTGTAGCGGTTATCATGGCCTTGATTCTTGAAATAGTTGGAGTAGCTTGATGATCAGGCCCTAGCTAAAGGGTATCCAGGAGTGTTGCAGCGGCTACGACATTCTACTGAGGTGTTACAAAGACGTCATGGTCGCCCACCCTGGTTTGGAGGATCTCATGTTGCACCATTTGCCCAGCCTTGCACAGATTATTGTTGTGAGCAACTTGGATATTGAACACTAGGAAAGAGAGTTGTCCCTGAACTCGTAGATCTTGGATATCGCCGAAGCAAGTTGATGAAAACCACTGCGGCGTTGAGTAAGCCGACTGGCGCTGGGTCGGCCTGGTCCCTAGCCGATCAGGTTGAATCCAAGTCAGACAGGGTGAGATTGCTAAGATTGTCAATGATGAAGTCGAGGCTCTTGAAGCTGATGGCTTCTTCGGGGGTGAAGTTGATGCCGTCAACTCCAGTGATCAGATCATCAGATTTGTTGATGATCATCTTGACGATACCCCTACATGGCACGCCAATTGTCGATGTTTTATATCAGCTGTATTGATTATAGAGCTATTTGTAAGACCTAAACTTGATGGATGAGAAGGGACACAAGAGATTTATCCTGGTTCAGGCCCTCATGGTGAGGTAATACCCTACTTCCAGCTGTTATGTATTGCCTTCGAGGTTTCTCTAGCGAGATTGGTTGTGTATGTCTTGCCCCAGGAGGCTCCTTGCCTCGCCATATATACTGAGGAGGCAAGGTTACATGGTAGGAATACTAGTCGGACTCGACCAGGGGACTTTCCTCTAGAACATAGAGTAACCGTCTAGGACTATATCCCTTTCCTTGTCATGCAAGGCAACATAAAGCCAAGTTCTACTATATCCCTAATTACATGGCAGGCCCATCCTCTATCCGAGTGGCCATATTGCCTTCCGTGATGGCAGCCAACCAGCTGTTCTAGCGCCATTCCTCCCTCCCCGGTGGCTATGAAAGGATGGCCTCATCATCCCCTTCCTTCCTTTTGCCTCAACTCAGGGTCCTGTGCCCTCTGGCGGTAGCCAATTGTCCTTGTTTTGGACATCGTCAGACCTCAGGGAGACCTCCTCCAGTGTCGCCACACCCTCCAACACCTCGACATCTTCTTCCTTGAGCCCGATGGCAATTGGAACACCGTTCCCGACGAGCACCCAAGAAGCGGCTCCACTTTCCTCCCTCTATCTGTTGTTTCCATCTCACCGGAGCATAGATCAATCTCGACGACCTCCCTTGTGGAACTGCATATTCAAGCCCAAACTAGGCCTCGCCTCCTCATCGCCCGAAAGCCACTGGAACACCACCTTCGACGACGACCCGAAGACACCGCTGGCCTCATCCGTCCACCTTCACCGTCGCCGTACCCTAGGTGAGGATCGCCCGCCCGAGCCATCACTTCTAGTGCGCTCGCCTAACCCCGCCACGCCGTCTCACCACTTGCAAGCCTGGGCTCCCATGTGCCACCGGCCTCAGCCACCGCCTGCGCTGATGTGGCGTCCGCGTCAACCACCGCATTGGCATCCCTCACACGTGTGTCGCCTGTGCGATGACCGCGTGTCCTTGCTGGGGTGGCATCCTCATGGGGCCCACATATTAGCTTCTCCCCCGAGGTTGACAAGTGGGACCTGCTTCCGTAGACCCGTGGATGATTTCCGTGCACTTGGTCTACCGTGGTCCAGTGGCCGACATGCGGGGCTTGCATGTTAGTAGGCACAACCTTTCCTCTCTCCTAGGGCTAACGCAATAAACCTGATTTTACAATAGAAAAAAATTCAAGAATTCATAAATTTCCATTTAAATTTTGTTGATGTTTTCTATCGGCAATAATAATATGGGGCTACCCATGAGACCTAAACTTGATGGATTGCAAAGGAACAAGAAACAATTTTATCCTGGTTCAGGCCCTCAAGGTGAGGTAATACTCTACTTCCAGCTGTTGTGTATTGCCTTTGAGGTTTCTATGGTGAGATTGTTCCGCCCCAGGGGACTCCTTGCCTCTCCTTATATATTGAGGAGGTGTCGATGTTTTACACCAGCAATAGAATTATAGGGC
Organism: Oryza meyeriana var. granulata; assembly: GCA_003991445.1. Lineage (NCBI taxonomy): Eukaryota > Viridiplantae > Streptophyta > Magnoliopsida > Poales > Poaceae > Oryza > Oryza meyeriana. Next base: position 38,360 of record RYFJ01002569.1, read on the forward strand.
TACTCGGCGAGGGGAAACGGATTGCAGAGGAACACAAAAGGGATTTTATACTGGTTCAGGCCCTCGATGTGAGGTAATACCCTACGTCCAATTATGGTGTAATTCCTCTGAGGTGTTTGTCGATTGATGATTTGATGATCTCGTGTCTCCCTTGAGGGGCGCCCTACCTCCCCTTATATACTGGGGGACAGGGGTACATGATAAGGATCCCAGCCGGATACGGCCAAGGGATTTCCTTCTTAGAGATAGAAACTTATCCGACTAAGACTATGTTTTCCTTATCTTATAAGGCAAAGTCTGCTGGGTGCTATCTTATCTCTAACTACAAGACTCGGCCCATCCTCTATCCAAGTGGCCCATATGCTTGTGGTGAGGTACCCGGGGCCCATGGCCTCCACAGTAGCCCCTGAGACCTTCATAGTTGAGTCACAGCTGATGCCGAGTGCTCATCCTCCATGGTGATGATTGCCCGAGTGCGATGCTCCCGAGTACTCTTTGTCCGAGTGAGTCTTCTTCCCGAGTCCTGCTTCATGTCAGCCGGCAACGAGGCTATGAAGGGCTTCATGTAGATGTATGAATAGTGTGCGCCGAATAGGCGCACCTATTAGGTGTAGCCCCCGACTTTGTGCTTAATTGTGAAGACAATTAAACATAAAGTCAAAGATCTTTAACCTGATAGTCTTTCCCGAGTAGATTACTACTGGTATATGAGACTCTTCGGTATCATGTCAACTGGAATAAACTTTATAGTCTTGCTGAGTAGGGAACTACTCGTATGTAGGACTCTTCAACTTCATGTCAGTCGGAATGTGTGTTTATAGTCTTGCCAAGTAGGATGCTACTCGTATATGGGACTCTTTAGCTTCATGTCAACTGGAAAGATAGTTTATAGTCTTTCCTAAGTGGCGTCCCACCCAGAAGCTAGACTCCTCCACATCATGTCAGCAGGAATGAGAAATTTATAATCTCTCCTGACTAGTGCACTACTCGAAAGTTAGACTCTTCAGCGTCATATCGGTTGGAATGATGTTGCTCATGGCAACTGATGGCCACGCATGCAGGCCAAGTACCACTTTATGAAAATAAATCCATGGCGTGGTTAGGTGTACTCGAGAAAGATACCTGCATCCCTAATTTTAAGGAAGACCAACCTATGATCCATATAAGGATATATCCTCGAGACCTGGTGGATAAAATAGATACCCAAACATATATGTTTAGCAATAAGGCTCTCATGAAGCATATTTGTTTACCTCATCGGCTCCTGTTGGTAGCACCAGTGCTATAATTTCAACTCAGCCTGCGGGCGGCCCACATGGAGCATGCTACTGTAGGAACTCATGTCTTGGTGGCCCAATGCTGACTGTGTAGGCTGAAGCCCATTTAGTCGGCATCGGCTCTATAAAAAGCGGAGAGAGAGAAAAAGATTCCATCATCTTCCCCAAATCAGCCAATCGTTCCGTCTTCCGCTTTCGTGCCCAACTTTTTGCCTCTTGCTCGGCTAGGGTTAGCGACTGATGTTGTTCCCCGCTTGAACTCGGGCGGTTCTAGTCCTCCTCGTCTGTTCCAAGCCCCCAATCGCTTTCCCCTCAAATTTCTCCACTCCCAACCATGCCGAGAGCTTCGGATCTTGCGGGTGCGCTAGGGAATGCCTGGCCGACGTCGGATTGCGGTTCGGTGAAACTGATGCTAATGGAGAATGAACTGAAGTTGCCCAGCCAGGAGGTGATCCGCTGGCGACCGGCTAAGGGTGAGTCGGTCCCAAATCCCCAATCTGGCGAAACAGTAGTTTTTGCCTCTTTTTTCGACCGGGGTTTGTGCCTCCCCTCTTCTGATTTCTTCCGCCACATCCTTGACTTCTATGGGTTGGAGTTGGTGAATTTGAATCCCAACTCGATTCTTCAAATCTCCATATTTGTTACTCTCTATGAGTGCTTTTTGGGTGTGGAGCCCCATTTTAATTTCTTTAGGAATCTGTTCCACATCAAACCCCAGCCCTCCAAGAATAACATCAGTGTAATTGGGGGGGCTAGTCTCCAGTTGAGAAGCGATAGGAAGAAGTCATATCTTGATCTCCCCTTGAAATCTTCCTTGAAAGGCTAGCACAAGGAGTGGTTCTATTGCGCAGATCTGGCTCCCTCCTTGCATCCATTCACCGGCTTGCCACCGGTAGTTTTACCAAACTGGTCAGCAGATCCAACCTTTAAGGAGATGGGCCAAGTGCATCAATTGCTGGAGAAATTGGATAAGCTTAAAGAAGCTGGCCTGACCGGGCCTTGGGTGGCGCAGCGTTTCCTGACTTGGCATATCCAGCCGCTGAAGCTGTGGAGCGCATTCGGCTAGGATTTCCAAGGCAAACTTGATCCTGACCGAGTAAGCCACGAGTCGGCCGACAAGTCCAAGGTAACTGAGACCCTGTTTGTTTACTTCTCCGAAGGGGTGATCGAGACCGAGGACGATAAACACCGGATTGCTGCTTATAGCTTCCTTAGGCGCCACCCCAAGGTAATCTTTGTCCCTCATCTGTGGTGAATGCCTTTGGGCTTGTATTTGTGATTGCCTAGCCTTATATGGTATATATTATTGAATCTTCTGCAGGAATGCAAGGAATTTGATGAGAACTCCCACTTGTTGTCGGCCGTTAAGTCAAAGAAGAGGCCGAGGAGCCTTGCTGCTCCCCAACCCGACTCCAAGAGAGCGGGGAAAAAGCCCGTTCTATGTCAGGGCGAGGGGGCCATGACGCCGCGTGTCCTGGTAGGAGGGCTGAAGATAAACGACACCGCCGCCGCGACACCCAGGCGATCAAGTCCCAGGTTGAGACCAGTGGGGCCGAGCTCAACATTACTGAGCCCTGCAAATGCACCGCTGAGTAGCCGGCCCGAGCGGATGCTGCAAAGCAGACGGACGCCCAAGTCGGACACGCCACCAATAGGGCCGCCTCTAGTTACCACGCCGCCGCCGACTGCTTCGCCGACCGGGCCAACAACTGGGCATAGCGCCCCACCGGGACCTGAATCACCCGGCGGGAAACTCAAGTTCTCCAAGAGGTAAGCTGCTCTAGATCTTCTGCGATTTTTGTCTGTTGCAGTAGTATTTTGATGTCTGTCTTGCGATGCAGGAAGCGTGCCGACATCGATCTCAAGGAGACCGCTCCGACCGCTCCCCTTGAAGAGCCCGCCCCAGCCGAGCCGGCACCCGCGAGCACAACCGTTGAGCCGGAGGCTAGCCTAGTCACAGAGACTGAGGTGGTCCCGACTACGGGGCCGCTGTTGCCGGCCGACCAAGAGGAAGTTACTGAGGTTGCTACCCCAGCCCCTGAGTCGCCGCCAGCTGCAGAAGCCGTTGCTGGAGCCCCCGAGTTGATCCCCGGGGCCACGGGGGACGCCAGTGTGGGGACCAGGACCCCGTCGCCGTCGTGGTCATCATCATCGTCGTCGCCGCTGCCGGAGATCCCGAACCTCCCCGGATTGAAGCTCCTCCGCATAGGTTTCCCCGGACATTCACCTGGGCGGCGCCTGATGGAACCACAAGGAGGTTCAGGCTCGATGAGGCCACGGCAAAAAGGGAACGTGAAAGCTTGCTCCGCGCCGCGATTTCCAGGTCCCAAGGAGTTCGGGTATGATTCTTGCAGTGGAATCCTTGTGGTCTTCCTGTTCTGACGTCTCACTTAGCTCCTGACTTGTTCTCTCCCCAAGCAGAAGGTTGTTGATCGCAATGACGAGATGACTCAGATCCTTGTCAAAATGGCCCCCCATCTCACGGAATTAGAGCAGCTCCGGGCGTTGAAGGCCGAGATGGAGGAGCGCCACGCGGGGAGGGAAGCCTGGCTGAAGGACGCCGCCACCTAGCTCAGGGATGAAACTTGGGCCCAAGCCGGGAAGATTAGAGGTAAATTTGTCGGATGCCACCTCCCGACTAATCCCTTGATGTATTTCTCCAGCTGCGTTGTTCCCGACTGCCCAGTTGTGTCTTGGCCGCAAGGTTGAGTCCTTGACTAATTTGTCATGCAGCCCTCGAAGCCGAGTTGAAGACCCGAACAGAGAGGGAAGCCCAGCTGAAGGAGACCAAAGAAGCCAAGGCCGAGCTTGAGGAGGTCAAGGCCGACCTGACAAGGGCCAACGCCGAGCTCAAACGGGAGAAGGCTGAGTTAAAAGAGGCCACCATGAAGCTCGGTGAAGAAAAAGCTGGACTGGAGAAGACCGTGGCCGAGTGGGAGGCTGACTACTGGACTGTAGTCTACGCTGAGTTAGTCTGTTAGAACTTAATAAAATCGCTCAATGTAAAAGCTGTACTCGGGCAAACGTGAGTCGTAGTAAGGCTTCATAACTAGAGTAGGACAAGCTCGTATATTATTGACAAAACACATATATACCTGCAGCCCCCGACTCACTACTCGGTTGATACAAGTGGCGTAGTGAGTCAGAAACTGTACACACTAGAAATTATAAAGCTCAGGTATAGAAAGGACGTAGCTGTTCTATATTTCATGAGTTGCTGACAAGGGCACCGTCTTCGGTCTTCAGTCGGTAGGCGCCTGGCCACGTGACCTCGGCTATAATGAATGGCCCTTCCCAGATTGGGGATAATTTGTGCCTGTCTTTGGTGATTTGTATTTTCCTCAAGACGAGGTCCCTGACCAAAAAGGTGCGGCCACGGACATTGCGATTGTGGTAGCGACGCAGGCCTTGAAGATACCTTGCCGACTGGATTGTGGCGATGTCCCTTGCTTGTTCCAACTGATCTAGCTCGACCAATCGGGTATTGTTTGAGACGTCTTCTGAGTAAGCCCGGACTCGTGGAGAGCCGAACTATAACTCTGTCGGTAGCATAGCCTCAGCACCGTAGACCAGAAAGAAAGGGGATTGCCCTGTTGCCCGACTAACCGTGGTTCTGAGAGACCAGAGAACAGATGGGAGTTCTTGTACCCACCGGCCCGCGTATGGTTGTAGTCGGTCGAATATCCTGGCCTTGATGCCTTGCAAGACCATACCGTTGGCTTGTTCGACCTGCCCGTTGCTTCGTGGGTGTGCCACGGATGCGTAGCAGATCTTGATGCCGAAATCTTCGCAGAAGTCTTGGAATACGCCGCCCATGAACTGAGTACCGTTGTCGGTGATGATGCTGTTAGGGACCCTGAATCGGTATAGTATACTCATGATGAAGTCCTTTGCTCGTGCCGCTGTTATAGTTGCAACGGGTTTGGCCCCAATCCACTTGGTGAACTTGTCAACTGCGACGAATAGATGTGTGAACCCTCCTGGCGCTTTCTTGAAGGGCCCGACCATGTCGAGCCCCCATACTGCGAATGGCCAAGAAATAGGGATAGTTTGGAGTTCTTGGGCTAGGAGATTTGTTTGTCTTGCGTAGAACTGGCAACCCTCGCTCTTGCAAACAATCTTTTGCGTCTGTTACTACTGTGGGCCATAAAAATCCCTGCCGATAGGCCTTTCTGACTAACGTCCTGGATGCGGCATGGTTGCCACATATGCCCGAGTGGATCAACTGCAGGATCTGCTTGCCCTCCTCAGTGGTGACACAACGCATGAGGACACCGGATGCGCTCCTTCGGTACAGGTCTTCTCCGACTAGTAGGAAGCATTTGCTTCGACGCTTGATCTGCTCGGCTTGACTGCAAGCTTCTGGGAGTTCGTCGTCTAGGAGAAGTTTGATAATAGGAGTCCGCCAGTCTTGACATATGTGCAGCACCTCGTCTGTGGCCGGGGTAGGTTCGCCTCCCGACTGCTCCGGTGCCGGTTTCTTCTTGACTGATGGCTCCATAAGTTGCTCGACAAAGATCCCTATCGGGACCGCCTCTCGCTTGGATCCCATATTTGCCAATTCATCTGCCACGTCGTTGTATTGGCGTAGGACATGTGTTATCTCCAGCCCGTCGAACTTGTTTTCTAGCTTGCGGACCTCCTGACAGTATGCAGCCATGGTATTATCGAGACATGTCTAGTCTTTCATGACTTGGTTCACCACGAGTTGAGAATCCCCGCACACAACTAGTCGACGTATGCCGAGTGATATAGCAATCCGGAGCCCGTGGATAAGTGCCTCGTACTCGGCGACATTGTGGGAAGCTGGGAAGTGGAGTTGTAAAACGTACTTGAGTTTTTCGCCGGTGGAGGATGTCAATATGACTCCAGCCCCGGCGCCACCGATCCGTAGAAAACCGTCGAAGTACATTATCCAGTACTCTAGCTTTGCTGTTGATGTAGGCAGTTGAACTTCTGTCCACTCGGCCACGAAGTCAGCTAGAGCTTGTGATTTAATTGCTAGCCGTGGCTGAAAGGTGATGTCGAACGCCATCAACTCGAGTGCCCATTTAGCGATTCGGCGGGTGGCCTCGCGATTATGAAGGACATCCCCGAGTGGAAACGATGTAACCACCGTGACTTGATGTGCTTGGAAATAGTGCACCAGCTTCCGGACTGTGATGAGTAGGCCATATAATAGCTTCTGGACATGCGGATATCTCGTCTTTGAGTCGGCAAGTACCTCACTGACAAAGTAAACTAGCCGTTGTATTTTTTGAATGTGACCCTGTTCGGATTGCTCAACCACCAGCACCGTGCTGACTACCTGAGTGGTTGCCGCCAGATATAGCATTAGCGGTTCTTGGGGCATAGGTAATGCCAACACGGGAGGTGATGTGAGAAGTTGTTTCAAGTCTTCGAAGGCTTGTTGGGCGTCCATAGTCCATTGGAAATTGTCCGCCTTTTTGAGTAGCTTGAAAAAGGGCATACCCCGTTCGCCCAATTGGGAAATAAATCGGCTGAGTGCCGCCATGCAGCCTGTCAGCTTCTGGACATCCTTCTGGTTAGTCGGGGGAGCCATGTTCATTATGGCGTTGACTTTCTCCTAGTTTGCCTCCATGCCACGATGCGAGACGATGAAGCCGAGTAACTTGCCGGATGGCACTCCGAAGCCGCATTTTTCCGGGTTCAACTTCATCTTGAATCATCGAAGATTTTGGAAGGTTTCTTCCAGGTCAGCGATGAGATCTTCTTTGGACTTGGTCTTGATCACCACGTCGTCGACGTAGGTTTCCACGTTGCATCTGATCTAAGTGTGCAGACACCGCTAAATTGCCCTTTGATAGGTTGCTCCAGCATTTTTCAAACCGAATGGCATTGTGATGTAGCAGTACGCTCCAAACGGCGTGATGAAAGATGTTTTTAAGTAGTCTTCCTCCCTCAGGCTGATTTGATGGTATCCCGAGTAGCAATAGAGAAAGCTGAGTAGGTCGCACCCGGCCGTGGAATCTACCACTTGATCTATCCTAGGAAGACCAAATGTGTCCTTGGGGTACGCCTTGTTGAGATCGGTGTAGTCGACGCACATGCGCCATTTACCATTTTTCTTCCGAACCAGAACTGGGTTTGCCAGCCAATCTGGGTGATAGACCTCCATGATGAACCTGGCTGCGAGGAGCTTGGTGATCTCCTCCTGAATAGCATCCTTGCGGTCTTGAGCGAAGCATCACAGCCGTTGCTTGACTGGCTTGGCGTCTATCTTTACGTTGAGGGCATGCTCGATCACCTCCCTTGGTACGCCCGGCATGTCGGACGGTTTCCATGCAAATATGTCCTTGGCTTGGAGGAAGGTGACGAGCGCATCTTCCTATTTGGGGTCGAGTCCGGTCCCGACTAGGGCAGTCTTGGAGGGGTCGGAAGGGTCCAGTGGGATCTTCTTCGTGTCAGAGTCCGCTGAAATTCCTGACTTCGCTGCCTTTTTTGCCGGAACTTGATCTTGCTCGACTTCGGTTGTGGCGGCTTGCCGGATGCTGTCGCGCTCGACTGCCACCTCTTGTGATTGAGCCAATTCGTAGCACTCCTTGTCGCAGGTGAAGGCTTGCTTGACATCGTTGCGTAGGGAGAGGACTCCTGCTGGCCCTGGCATCTTGAGCACCATATATGTATAGTGCGGTATCGCCATAAATTTGGCGAGTGCCGGTTGTCCGAGTATCGCGTGGTACACGGTCTCGAAGTCGGCGACCTCGAAGCAGACATTTTCCTTGCGGAAGTTATCCCGCGTGCCGAAGGTTACTGGCAACGTGATCTGCCCGAGTGGAGTTGATGACAGGCCAGGGATTATCCCGTGGAAGGGTGCAGTGCTTGGCCATAATTCTGAACAAGGAATCCTCATCTCGTCCAAAGTCTTGGCGAATAAGATGTTGAACGCGCTGCCTCCATCGATGAGGGTTTTCTTCAGCCTGATATTTCTGACGACCGGGTCCAGGACGAGTGGGTAGCGTCCCAGGTGTAACCCGATCTGGGTGATCTGCGCGATTGAAGGTAATGGCCATCTCTGACCAGTGCAGGTACTGGGGGGTGTCCGTCGTAGAGACCGTGTTGATGTCGCACGTTGATAGCTTCTGTTTGCACTTGGACTTGTACGCGAGTGGCCCTCCAAAAATGTGATTGAGCTCGGCTTGGGGGTCTTGAAAATCATCAGCCGGACCTGAGTCTGGCTTGTCCTTGTCTTTGTCAGTGCCAGACGATGAAGCCTGCTCGGAGGCAAACTTCTTGAGCATGTAGCAGTCTTTGGCCGCGTGCTTGCCCTTGGGATGGAAGGGGCATGGCCCACTCATGACTTTCTGGTAGTCGTTGTTCCGTTGGGGCCGCGACCAAGTGCGCTCTATATTGGCCACCTCGTTGTCCGACTTCTGCTTGCGGCTGCCGGACTTGTTTTGAGACGGCTCGTTGTCGGCTTTTGCCTTCTGGTCTATCTGTCGGGACTCCTTCTTCTCGTCGAGGGCCTCTGCGACCGCTTTAGCCGAGTCAGCGTATTTGTTGGCCATGTTGAAAAGAGCCCAGACAGAGGGTGGTGGCTTCCGAGTGAATTTCGCGATGAACGGGGCGTCCTTTACCCCCTTGTGGAAGGCGGCGATGACGGCCTCGTCTCTAATCATTGGGATCTTGTTGCGCTTCTCGGAGAACCTCTTGATAAAATCACGTAGAGACTCATTTTCTTCTGGTGTAGTTGATGCAAATCGTGCTCAGAAGATGGCCTCTCGTAGGTTCCCTGAAAGTTGGCGATGAACCGCTCCCTGAGTTCTCCCTAGGAACCGATCGACCGCCATGGGAGCCCAGTCAGCCATGTCCTCGCCGAGTCAGCTAGCGCGACTGGGAGGTAGTTAGCCATGGCTTTATTGTCGCCCCAACAGCTCGAACTGCTAGGGTATACACGGTGAGCCAGGACTCGGGATTTGTTTTGCCGTCATACTTTTCAATTCTTGTTGGCTTAAAGCCAATTGGCCAGTGGACGTCCTGTAGCTCTCGAGTGAAAGCTGGAATGCCTTCATCTTCGTGAGGCTTGGGCTTCGACCACGGCGGTTAAACCACTTGTGATGTAGACCTGTCGATGTTTTACACCGGCAATAAATATATGGGGCTACTCGGCGGATGGAAACTCGGTGGATTGCAAAGGAACACAGGAAGATTTTATACTGGTTCAGGCCCTCGATGTGAGGTAATACCCTACGTCCAGTTTGTATGTATTCCTTTTAGGATTTGTGGTGGTGATTCTGGTGAACCAACTCAACCTCTGAGCTTATGTGTGCTCTTCTGCCCTCATGGGGCGCCCTGCCTCCCCTTATATACTGGGGGACAGGGTTACAAGGTAGGAGTCCCCATCGGATTACGACTAGGAGATCTCCCCTTAGAGATATAACGCACCCGACTAGGACTGTATATTCCTTCCTATACAAGGCGAAGTCTACCGAATCTAGCTATATCTCTAATTACAAGGCTAGGCCCATCCTCTATCCGAGTGGCCCATATGCTTGTCATGAGGTACCCGGGGCCCATGGCACCCACAGTAGCCCCCGAGACCTTCATAGTTGAGTCACAACTGATGCCAAGTGCTCATCCTCCACGGTGAAGTCTTCCCGAGTGCATTGCTCCCGAGTGCTCTTTGTCTGAGTGCTGCTTCTCCCGAGTCTTGCTTCATGTCAGCTGGCAGCGAGGCTATGAAGGGCTCCATGTAGATGTTGGAATAGTGTGCGCCGAATAGGCGCACCTATTAGGTGTAGCCCCCGACTTTGTGCTTAATTGTGAAAACAATTAAACATGAAGTCAAAGATCTTTAACCTTGTAGTCTTTCCTGAGTAGATTACTACTGGTATATGAGACTCTTCGGTATCATGTCAACCGGAATATGATTTATAGTCCTGCCGAGCAGGGAACTACCCGTATATAGGACTCTTCGACTTCATGTCAGTCAGAATGTGTGTTTATAGTCTTGCCGAGTAGGATGCTACTCGTATATGAGACTCTTCAGCGTCATGTCAGCTGGAAAGGGGGTGTTTATAGTCTTTCCCGAGTAGTATACTACTCGAAAATCAGACTCATCGGCATCATGTCAGCCGGAATGATTATTTATAGTCTTTCCCAAGTAATATACTACTCGAAAATTAGACTCATCAGCTTCATGTCAGCTGGAAAAGGTGTTTATAGTCTTTTCCGAGTGGCGTCCTATTCGGAAGTTAGACTCTTCAGCTCGTCAGCTGGAAGATTGTTTATAGTCTTTCCCGAGTAGTGCACTACTCGAAGGTTAGACTCATCCGCGTCATGTCAGCGGGAATGAGAATTTTATAGTCTCTCCCGAGTAGTGTACTACTCGAAAGTTAGACTCATCTGCGTCATGTCAGCGGGAATAATGCTGCTCATGGCAACTGGTGGCCACGCATGTAGGCCGAGTACCACTGTATGAAAAATAAATCCATTACGTGGTTAGGTGTACTCGAGAGAGATACCTGCATCTCCAATTTTAATGAAGACCAGCTTGTGATCCTTGTAAGGATGTATCCTCGAGACCTGGTGGATAAGACAGATACCCAAACATATATGTTTAGCAATAAGGCTCTCATGAAGCATATCTGTTTACCTCATCGGTTCCTGTGGGTAGCACCAGCGCTATAATTTCAACTCAGCCTGCAGGCGGCCCACATGGAGCATGCTACTGTAGGAACTCATATCTTGGTGGCTGCTACCAAATAAGCCGGCCTGAGCCGACCTATCCAGCATAGCTCTAGAGAAGTATCATCCATCGCATGTTAGGATGAGTTTTTTGGTGTTGGTAACCGCAATCAGCCAGAGAAATCCTTATTCGCAAGCCTTTCCGACTTACGTTCTGGATGCAAATTGGTTGCCACGTAAGCCTGAGTGGGTATAATGCAGGATCTGCTTGCCCTCCTCAGGTGTGACACAGTGCATGAGAACTCCGGATGCACTTTGACTATATAAGTCTTCTCTGACTTGGGTAAAGCCGAACAAGGTACCCGAACCTTGCATTAGCAGAGGGTTCGGCTGGCGACCCTCATGGGGCGCACCCTATCCAACAGAATTATAGCCAAGCTAGGCACCCGAACCTTGCATTAGCATAGGATTCGGCTAGCGACCCTCATGGGACGTACCCAACCTGACAGAACCGTGACCAAATAAGGTACCCGAACCTAGCATTAGCGTAGGATTCGGCTGGCGACCCTCATGGGGCGTACCCTATTTAGCCGAGTGGTATACAGCCCCGACTGGCGCCGGGGGCCGATTGTTGGCTCGCATGGAGCATAGTCGGGGAAGATGACGTCCCGACTGGCGCAAGTACTCGGTGAGTAGCCCTCATGGAGCATCCCGAGTGTATTTTGGCAGACTTGTCCAGCCCCCGAGCGTAGGAGATGGGCTCGCAGCCCTGAGTTCCTGTCACGCGTATCCGGAGCTGGGCCTGCAATATAAAGATATCGGATGAGTAGCATCTGATGATAAAAACAATCATCCGAATTAAATGTATTTTACAATATATGTAAATTCATGTTCTTCCTCTTATTGATATTAATTTCCCCGAGTAGTTGATCCCTTACGTTTAAGCACTCTGCCCGACTAGTCATAGCCCCCTAGCGTCGGGAGTTGGCTCATGGCTCTTTCCCAGACACACGTTTTGGGTGACCTGAGTTCGTCTTTCATGGAGCAAAGTTTCACGGATTAGGATTTATGCTACTTGAGTACTTTTGCAATCATTTAAGAGCAAAAACAGATAAGAGTGCGGCTTGTGCACCTATTAGGTGTAAGCGGCTGCGGCATTGGTAAAGCCGAGTGAAGAAACATTTATCAGGAAGCGACTTAGCTGTTCAGTATTTCGGAGTGGGGATGCCATCCTTGCGTTTGAGCTTGTGAGCCCCCGAGCATGTCACTTGTTGTCCTGATAGTCTTCAGTTGTTGAAAGTCGAAGACGATTGTGACCGACTGCCACAATAGAGCTGTCTGACTTGCGTTTGCGATTCCCAGCTTTAGTCGGGACCGCGTCGTCGGTGTCGTCCCGCTTCTTCTGTCAGGGTGACTTGTTATCATCGAGGGCCTCGGCAACAGCGTGGGCCGAGTCGGCGTACTTGTTTGCCATGTCGAATAGGGCCTTGACAGAGTTGGGAGGCTTCCGCGTGAATTTGTCGATGAACGAGGTGTCTCTGACTCCTTTTCGAAAGGCTGCGATGATGACCTCGTCCTTGATCTTCGGATTGAGTTCCTCCTCTCAGAAAACCTCTTGATGAAGTCACGAAGAGACTCGTTCTTCCTTTGGCGCAACTGATATAGGTCGTACTCGGAAGATGGCCTCTCGTATGTTCCCTGGAAGTTGGTGATGAATCGTTCCCGGAGTTCTCCCCAAGAGCCGATTGATCGCTTTGGGAGTCCTGTTAGCCATGTCCTCGCTGAGTCGGCTAAAGCGACTGGGAGGTAGTTAGCCATGACTTTGTGATTTCCTCCAGCTGCTCGGATCGCCAGAGTGTAGACCGTGAGCCAGGACTCGGGATTGGTCTTGCCGTCGTATTTGTCGATGCCTGTAGGCTTGAAACCCGGTGGCCAGTCGACCTGTTGTAGCTCCTGGGTGAAGGCTGGTATGCCTCCGTCTTCATGTGGACTCCGACCCCGACTACGGCGGCGAAACCGCTCGTGGTGGAGGCCGAAATGCTCGTTCTCGTCTTCCAGTTGGCGTTGCTCGTCTTCTTCTCGTTCGCGGCGCCGAGCATTGGTGTCCTGCCGAAGATCACGCCATAGTTGGCCTCGGAGATCCCGGTTGTCCCGACGGTCACTTCGACGTTGCCGGTTGTTGTTTGGGTTGCCAAGTGACGTTTGGCGTGACTCCGTGTGCAGCCGACTAGAGCCGGCCACTCGGCGTCGCTTTGAGGTAGACGAGACTGCCATTGGGGATGCCGACCGGTTGGTCGGTATGAGGGTATCTCCCGACTGTTGGTGCTGCTGACATGCAGCAGCGGTAAGCATGGCTTTTATCCTTGCGATCGTCGGGGTGGCCTGGTGATCAGGCCCAAGTTGGAGCGTGTCCAGTAGGGTTGCGGCGGCCACGATGTTCTGTTGTGGCGTGACGAAGACGTCGTGGTCGCCGACTTTTGTTTGGAGGGTTTGTTGCTGAGCGGTTCGCCCGGCCCTGCGTAGGCCGTCGTTGCGGGCGTGCAGGCGTCTTGCTTCTTCCTCCTGTTGTTCTCGCAGTCGGCAGGCCTCCTCCTCTTGTTGCTCGTGTAGTCGGCGTGATTCCTGAGTAGGAGTAGAACCTTTGGATGCCATGAAGATTTCTCGTGGCGGAAAGAAGCTTGCCGAACTGCTGTCCGACTTAGAGTCGGAATCCGACTGGGAGTCGTAGTCCGACTGAGAGTCGTAGTCGAAATAGTTGATGGGGGTGATTACAACTCCGACCTCCCTAGATCCGATCTCGAGCGGCTCGGGGCCGTAGCCGAGTCGAACTCCAGGGGATCGGGTTTGCCACGTCGGATGTAGATTGTAGATATCCGCGGCGTCACCAAGTCCGAACGGGAAATTGACGATCTCTTCCTTTTTTGGCCCGATCTCAGCCGGCTCAAAACCGAGTCCAAGTAGAACACCGAAAGAAAGAGTTGTCCCTGGACTAGGGCGTATTGGAGATCGCCGCAGCATGTCGTGAGAGATTGCTGCAGCATCGTGTAGGCTGACTGGCGCGGAGTCGGCTGGTTCCTCGGTCGATTGGATCGGGTCCGAGTCGGCCAAGGTGAGGTTGCCGATCTGGTCGGCGACGAAGTCGAGGCCTCCGAATGAGATTGTATCTCTGGGGAAGAATTTGCTGCCGTCGACTCCGGTTGTTGGATCCATCGAGCTTGTAGACGTAGATCGCGCCGAAGCCCCTACCTGGCGCGCCAACTGTCGATGTTTTACACCGGCAATAAATATATGGGGCTACTCGGTGGATTGCAAAGGAACACAGGAAGATTTTATACTGGTTCAGGCCCTCGATGTGAGGTAATACCCTACGTCCAGTTTGTATGTATTCCTTTTAGGATTTGTGGTGGTGATTCTGGTGAACCAACTCAACCTCTGAGCTTATGTGTCCTCTTCTGCCCTGATGGGGCGCCCTGCCTCCCCTTATATACTGGGGGACAGGGTTACAAGGTAGGAGTCCCCATCGGATTACGACTAGGAGATCTCCCCTTAGAGATATAACGCACCCAACTAGGACTGTATATTCCTTCCTATACAAGGCGAAGTCTGCCGAATCTAGCTATATCTCTAATTACAAGGCTAGGCCCATCCTCTATCCGAGTGGCCCATATGCTTGTCATGAGGTACCCGGGGCCCATGGCACCCACAAGACCGAAGCGCTCATTTTCATCCTCCAGTCGGCGGCACTCGTCTTCATGTCGTTCGTGGCGCCGGGCGTTGATGGTGTGGCGAAGGTCATGTTGTAGGCGCTCTCGGAGGTCTTGGTTGGACCGGCGGTCATTCTGATGACGCCACTAGTTATCATTGTTGGTATTGCCGAGTGACATTTACCTAGACTCCTCGCGTGGCCGACTTGAGCCAGCCGCCCGACACCGTGCTGAAGTCGATGAGCCCGCTGCTGGAGATACCGACTGATTAGTCGGTACCACGGTGTCACCCGACTGCTGTTGTTGTTGCTGGCAGGCAGCAGCCGTGATCATCGCCTTGATCTTGGAGATAGTTGGGGTGGCCTGGTGATCAGGCCCGAGCTGGAGTGTGTCCAGCAGGGTTGCGGCGGCCACAACATTCTGTTGCGGCGTGATGAAAACGTCGTGATCGTTGACTTTAGTCTAGAGAATCTGCTGCTGAGTTGCTCGCCCAGCCTTGCACAGCCCGTCATTGCGAGCCTCACGATCAGCCTCCTCCTGTTGTCGCAGTCGGCGCGCCTCCTCCTGTTGCTCCTCTTGTAGTCGGCACACCTCGGGCGGTGGTGTCGAAGCCATAAAGATCTCGCAGGGGAGGAGAAAGCTAGCCAGACTGGAGTCCAAACTAGCATTCAAACCATTATCCGACTTAGAGTCAGACTCCGAGTAGTTTATCGGAGTTAAAACTACCCCGACCTCTCTAGATCCAATCTGAAACGACGGTTGGCCATGTCCAAACTGAATCGCAGGAGATTAGGTTTGCTGCGTGGGATGTAGATCCGCAGCATCACCGAATCCATACGGGAGATTGACGATCTCCCTCCTTCTTGGGCCAACCCGAGCTGGCTCAAGGCCTAGCGCAAGTCGGACACCGAAGGAAAGAGTTGTCCCAATACTCGGCGAAGTGAAGGACTGCCGATCGTTGAAGGAGATCGTGGCGTCCTATGGGCCGACTGGTGCAACGTTGGCTGGTTCCTCGGCCGGCTGGATTGGATCTGCTTCGGCCAAGGTGAGGTTGCCGATCTGGTCGGCAACGAAGTAGAGGCTTTCGAAGGAAATTGTGTCTCTAGGAGAGAACTTGTTGCCATCAACTCCGCTAGTTGGATCCATCGAATTTGTTGATGAAGAAATCGCCGGATGCCCCTACTTGGCGCGCCAACTGTCGATGTTTTGCACCGGCAATAGAATTATAGGGCTACTCGGCGAGGGGAAACTCAATGGATTGCAGAGGAACACAAAAAGGATTTATACTGGTTCAGGCCCTAGATGTGAGGTAATACCCTACATCCAATTATGGTGTTATTCCTCTGAGGTGTTTGTCGATTGATGATCTGATGATGTCGTGTCTCCCTTGAGGGGCGCCCTGCCTCCCCTTATATACTAGGGGACAGGGGTACATGATAAGAATCCCAGCCGGATACGGCCAAGGGATTTCCTTCTTAGAGATAGAAACTTATCCGACTAAAACTATGTTTTACTTATCTTACAAGGCAAAGTCTATCGGGTGCTATCTTATCTCTAACTACAAGACTCGGCCTGTCCTCTATCCAAGTGGCCCATATGCTTGTGGTGAGGTACCCGGGGCCCATGGCCTCCACAGGAGGCATGGTTACATGATAGGAATCGCAATCGGACTCTGACCAAGGGATCTCCTTCTAGGAATACAACGTACCCGACTAGAACTATATCCCTTTCTTTATCATACAAGGTAATATGTATCAAGTCCTGTTGTATGCCTAATTACAGGATTAGGCCTATCCTCTATTTGAATGGCCACAAAGCTTCTCATGAGGTACCCGGGGGCCATGGCCTCCACAAATTTCATTTAAACTTTGGATGGCCATATCTCGGTCGTACGAACTCCAAATTGACCCATTTAAGTCTCTAAATTTTTGTTAAATCATGAAGTACCCAAATATGTGCTTTTTATGTACTGTTGTTGCTTTTTTTTTAGTGTTTTAGCCTCATTTGCGTGTCTCGTGTAGTGGTTGTCGTTTCAGAGGATCCAAAAGTGCTGATCAAGACATCAAAAGTCCATTTCTTTGAGCAAGGCAAGTCACGCTCTCCTTAAACATATTGAATCCCAATTTGTAAAAAGTATTTTGATTTAAATTATTGAATTTGGCTTTATTAAATTCTTGCAAATAATGGTTTTGCTTAGCCATACCGTAATTCCTTGCTGTAGCTTTATTCTTGGTATATTATTCTTTGTCAACCCTAAATAACTAAAACCAGCTAATTTTGTGTTTTATATGTGATGCAAACTAGCTATTATAGGTTTATTCTTAGCTCTGTTTAATTTGCAACATTTTAGATGTTTTACAATGAGTAGACTTTGGGATTAACAATGTCACTTTGCGTAACTGTGGGAAATGGCTTGTTTGCTTGGACATGAATCTTCTCTATTGAAAATTCTCAAAACCCTGTTTTTGGCTGGGCTCGAGGTGCATGGTTGGTTTTGGTTAGTCGCACCTCAGCCATCGTAAGGACCGGTCTTCAGACCTCTCTTGCAAAGCATAAACCGTACTACCATATGTCTAATGGGTAAGGCTTAACTATAGCTTAGACCAGTCTTAGGAGAAGGAACACGGATAGAGGCGAATGAATTCCGGTTGTGGACAAACTTTTCTGGCAAATGAAGGCCACTGGTGTGACGACATGCCGGGGGCATGGACCATGTCTACTCAACCCAGGGCGCCTGGTGGGAGATGGGGGTCGGTGGTTGTTCTTTCGTCTAGGGTTGGGCTGAGTGAAAGATTATGTCACGGCTTCCATCCAAATACCGTGGTGGTATGGGGCACGTGGGAACACATGAGGTAGTAGTGTCTTCTTAGTAAAAATGTACACCTCTGGCCAGAGTATAATCTATTCGAATAGCTGCACCCTCGGTTATGGGCAAGCCTAGCAATGTACCCATGTAACATGTTTCTTCTAATAAAAATGGTAACATGGATTAATGGATTAAAACATGACGGTTGATCGGTTTGGGTCTGGTTGGCCTAGTTTAGGGCAAGTTCGCATGGGTTCACGGCCTTTATATACTGTCGAGGCCATGGGCCCCGAGTACCTCAAGGAAGATAATATGGCCACCTAGATAGAGGGTGGGCCAGCTCATGTAATTAGGGATATAGTAGAACTCGGCTTCATGTAACCTTGCACGACAAGGAAAGGGATATAGTCCTAGCCGGTTACTCTATGTTTTTAGAAGGAAATCCCTTTTGTCCAGTCCAACTGGGATTCCTACCTTGTAACTGGCCTCCTCAGTTGTCGGTGCCATGGGCCCAGGGTACCTCATGAGAAGCTATTGGGCCACTCGGACAGAGGATGGGCCTAGCCTTGTAATTAGGGATATAATAGGACTTGGCAGACTTAACCTTGTACGATAGGAAAAATACAGTTCTAGTCGAGCACGTTGTATTCCTAGAAGGAGATCCCTTGGTCGTAGTCCAACTGGGACTCCTACTTTGTAACCCTGTCCCCCAGTATATAAGGGGAGGCAGGGCGCCCCCTGAGGGCAAGAAGAAAAAATCTCATCAGAGAAACCTCAAAGGAAATACACCACAACTGGATGTAGGGTATTACCTCATCTTAAGGGCCTGAACCAATATAAATTGCTTGTGTTCCTTTGCAATCCATCAAGTTTCGCTCCAACGAGTAGCCCTATATATTTATTGCCGATACAAAACATCGACAATTGGCACGCCAGGTAGGGGCTTCGTCGAGATCATCTTCATCAAGCCTGATGGATCCAATCAAGGGAGTCAATGGCATCAACTTCTTCCCCGGGCAAACAATCAACTTCGGGAGCCTCAACTTCATCGCCAACGAATTCGGCAACCTTACCCTGTCTGACTCGGATCCGATCCGATCGGCCAGGGACCAAGCCGACTCCGCGCTGGTCGGCCCACGTCATGCTACGACAACCCTCGTCGACTTGTTGTGGCAATCTTCAACATACCTGAGTCTAGGGACAACTCTTTATTTCAGTGTTCGACTCGGACTCAGTTTTGAGCCAGGTGAGATTGGGCTAAGAAAGGAAGAGATCGTCAATCTCCCGTTCGGACTCGGCAATGCTGCGGATATCTTCAATCAACATCCGATGTGGCAAACCCAATCCCTTGGAGTTCAACTAAGATACGGCCTAGAGCCACTCGACATCAGATCTAGGGAGGTCGGAGTTGTAATCACCCCCATCAACTATTCCGACTCCGACTCTCAGTCGGATTCCGACTCAAAGTCGGACAGCAGTTCGGCAAGCTTCTCTCCAAGGGTTCAGCTCCTACTCAGGAAGCACACCGACTACGCAAGCAACAAGAGGAGGAGGCCCGCCGTCTGCAAGAACAACAAGAGGAAGAAGCAAGACGCTTGCATGCCCGCAACGACGACCTGCGCAGGGCTGGGTAGACTGCTCGGCAACAAATCCTCCAAACCCAAGTCAGCGACCACGACGTCTTCGTTACACCTCAACAAAACGTCGTAGCCACTACAACTCTGCTGGATACACTCCAGTTTGGGCCTGTTCACCAGGCCACCCCGACGATAACAAGGATAAAAGCCATGATCACCGCTGCTACATGTCAACAGTATCAACAGTCGGGCGATACCCTCATACTAACCAATCGGTCAGCTTCTCCAACTGCGATCTTATCTGCCTCAATGCGATGCCAAGCGGCCAGCTCTAGTCGGCTACACACAGAGTCACGCCACACGTCACTCGGCAACCACAACAATGCTCGGCGGCACCGACATCCATATGACTGTCGGGATAACCAGGGCGTCCGAGGCCGACTACGACGTGATCTTTGGCAGGATATCAATGCACAACGCCGCGTACGCGAGGAAGATGAGCATCGTCGACTAGACAACAACAATGAGAGCTTCGTCCTCTACTATGAGCGATTTTACCACCGTAGTCGGAGTTGGAGTCCTCACACAAATGAAGGTGTATCGGCCATCACCCACGAGCTGCAACAAGTCGACTGGCCATTAGGTTTCAAGCCGACTGAAATTGAAAAACACGATGGGAAGACCAATCTCTAGTCCTGGCTCACAATCTACACTCTAGCAATCTGAGCAGTTGGAGGAGATCAGAAGGCCATGGCTACTTACCTCCTAGTCACTCTAGCCGACTCAGCGAGGACATGGCTAACAAGACTTCCCAAGCAATCAATTGGCTCCTAGGGAGAACTCCGGGAAAGCTTCATTGCCAACTTCTAGGGAACATACGAGAGGCCATCTTCCGAGTACGCCCTATATCAGTTGCATCAAAGGAAGAATGAGTCGCTTTGTGACTTCATCAAGAGGTTTTCTGAGAAGAAGAATTCAATCTCGAAGATCAAGGACGAGATCGTCATCGCCGCCTTTCGAAAAGGAGTCAAAGACACCGTTCATCGCTAAATTCACTCGGAAGCCTCCCAACTCTGTCAAGGCTCTATTCGACATGGCAAACAAGTACGCCGATTTGGTCGACGCTGTTGTTGAGGCCCTCGATGACAAAAAGGCACCCTGACAGAAGAAGTGGAAGGACACCGATGACGCGGCCCCGACTAAGGCTGGGAACCGCAAATGCAAGTCGGACGACTTCATTGTGGCAGTCGGTCACAAGCGTCTTGGACCTCCTACAATTGAAGATTATCAGAACAACAAGTGACACGTTCGGGGGCTCAAAAGCCCAAACACAAGGATGGCATCCCCACTCCCAAATACCGAACAGCTAAGTCGCTTTCTGATAAATATTTCCTCACTCGGCCTCACTAGTGCCACAGCCGCTTACACCTAATAGGTGTACAAGCTGCACATTTTTTTGTTTTTACTCTTAATGATTGCAAAAGTACTCAAGTAGCATAAATTCCGATCCGTGAAACTTTGCTCCATGAAAGACAAACTCAAGTCACCCAAAACGCGTGTCTGGGAAAGAGCCATGAGCCAACTCCCGATGCTAGGGGGCTATGACTAGTCGGGTAGAGTGCTTAAACATAAGGGGTCAATTACTCGGGGAAATTAATATCAATAAGAGGAAGAACACGTATTTACATATATTGTAAAATACATAAATTTTCTTCGGATGATTGTTTTCATCATCAGATGCTACTCATCCAATATGTTTATAATGCAGGGCCAATTCTGGATACGCGTAACAGGAACTCAGGGGTACGAGCTGTCACGCCCTAAAAATCACCTTAATTAAAAAATTTTTTTGGGTAAATCAAAATATAAGAATATGCTAGAAAATTTTTGTTTGAGAACGTGTTTGAATAAAATTTTGAAATTTCCAATATTAAAAATCCCAAGTTGAAAATTTTAAATAAATACTTGGATGCGTTTATATTCCCGGGGTGTTTGTCGGAATATTTTAAGCGTTTAAGTATTTATAATATTAAACTCTATCTGCTTCGTGGTGCCATTTATTTCTGGTAAATTTCTCACGATTTAATAAACTCTCTAAAATTTTCTCAGAATTTTCGGAGCTCCAGAATTAATTTTAATGGGACAAAGATCATTTCTATAATTAGATAAATCTAATCTATAATAAAACCCCTGTCTTTTCCCCTGTTTGGGTCGTTTGGTTCAGTCCTTTGAAGTCTCCCCGTTCATTGTAAACTCTGACTCCTTTTTCTTCTAGGGTTTCGTGTCGCTCCCGGAACCCTAAAACCTCCTCGATGTTCCAATTCTCCAAATATACCGATATTCCAAATGACCGAATGTTTCCTAAAGTATTTCCTCCTCCATTCTCGACTCCCAAAATATTCCCCACATTTTGGATGTTTATTTATTCTGTTTCCCAAACTCCGTGAAATATATTCCTCAAATATCCCAATTTCTCGGTCGACGCAAAATCCCCTTCTTTTTCCCCAAGTTCCTAATTTCGCAAATATTCCCAAATTTATCCTAATTCCAGAATATTCCTGTTAACTCCTTCCAATATTCTTGAAATTCTCAAAATATTCTTATGCTTGGAGAGTTTCAAAAATCCCGGCGAATCTCCTCGATTTCAGAGAAATATTTCGATTTCCAAACGTGTTTCGACATCTCCGATTTTTTCCAAATATATATACGCCGACGTTCGCAATCCTCCAAAATTCCAAACAAATTCCCAATTTTTGTTTTTCTGATACATCTTGGAATTCTAAAATTTAAATTCTAAATTTAGAATCTCCGGAGAAATCCCCAAAAATCCCCACCTTTTCCTCTTCTTTTCTCTTTTCCTTTTCCTTCCAATTTTCCCTTCCCCTTTTCTTTTTCCCACCCTTCCGTTTTTTTCCCTTCCTGTTCATCTTCTTGGACTCTCTCTCTCTCTCTCTGTTTGGGTCGCCAGCCAGCCGAAGCCGCCGCCACCCTGGGCTGCGCCCCGACCTGCTCTGCCTGCTCCCTTGCTTCTCCCTAGGCCTGCGCCAGCCCACGCCAGCCCGCGTCGCCCTGGTTTCCGCTAGCAACCGCCGTGGCCGCCAATCCCGTGCCGCCCTGAACCCGGTCACCTCCACCTCCTGTCTCCTTCTCCCCATGACGCCGCCATTCCCGCGCCCATCCTACTCCAAAACCGCATCCTCGGCCACGATTCCGCCTCCCCATGCCCTCAAAAAGCTCTCCCGAGCTCACCTCTCTCGTTTTCTCCGCTCACCCGAAGCCGCCGCCGTCTGGCTTGCTGCGCCGTCGCCTGCCCCTGCTAGCCGCGCCTCCAGCCGCCACCGTGCCCATCCAGCGACACCACGCACAGTGCCGCCAGCCCTCTGCCGCGCCGCTCCTTGCCCCTGCCTCTGCCGCCGCGCCACCGTCTCCTTCGGGTGCCCAGCGCGCCGCCCCGAGGCAGTGAGCCGATCCCCGAAGCTGCTGCCACGGCCTAGCTCCACCGCCGGTCGCTGCATCGTCAACGTCGTCGGCGTCCTTGACCGCCCCGAGGTGAGCATCCTCCCTTGGCGCCGGCCCCCGCTGTTTCCCCCTCCCCGAAGCTGCCGCCCCTCTGCTGCTCCCTTCGCCCACCGTCGCCTGCTCGCTCCGGCTGCCACTGCCCCATGCGCCGCCTCCTCGCCCGTCGCCGTGCTGCCGCAACTCGTCGCCGGTCACCGCTCCTGCTCCACCGTCTCCGTGCTGCAACCGCCGTCGGCGTCGTCATTTTCGCTAGCCGCTGGTGAGCGCCACGCCGTCCTGCCGGTCCTCCCTTTTGTTGGTCGCCGCCGTCTCCTCTGCTGTCGCCTAGCCACCAGGTCTCGCCGTCCCTAGCAAGGGCGCCTCTGCCATTTCCCTATCGCCGTCATCGGCATCGTTGTTGCCATCTACACCAGCGCCACGTTCCCTCCTCAACCCTGGTCTATCATCGACACCGCCGCGCCAAGGAGCGCTGTTGCCATCTCCTAGCTGTGTCACCCGCGCTGGTCATCGTCCTGCCTGTCGGATGCCGCCCTCTGTCCTCGTGGCCGAGCCACCATCGTCCTCATCGCTTCATAGCCAGTCGTAGCCCTCGTCGTCCACCGTCGTCCTCGTTACCTCTGTCCATCACCGTCGTCGCCGTGGTCCTTCTGCACCCTACCGCTAGTTGTCGCTGCTCTGTTCGATCCCGTCCGTTGTTATCGTTGCGCCGTCGTCTGGTCGTCGACGCCGCCCATCGCCCAGCCGTTGGCCTCGCCTCCGTCTCTTCCATCCATTCCCGGTGCCCCACGGTGTTTCCTCTGTGTTTATCATCATCGCCATCATTTATCTCAAGCGCCCCGACTTCTACTCCTCGGTCCGGCGTTCGTTGCCGATCGGCCACCACCCTGACATCGACAGCCACCATACCATGCCGTCCTAAGGCCGATGCCTGCGTCGTTGTTGCCGTGCAGTTGTCTCGGCCGGCGCCCTAACCTCCTCGGCCATGCCATGGTAGGAGCTCGGCCTTTTCTCCCTGTGATGCTGCCGCGTGGGTCCCGCGTGCAGTAGTTCGGCCACCCTAGGTGTTGGATCATTCTAGGCCGATTAGAGCCATCCGATCAATTGAATCCAATCTTCACCATCGAATCTCCTTAAACTCTAGGATTGAATCACAGCTGTCCAATCTATAACAAGTTCCCAAATCAATCTCGGTTGTTTAAATCCCTCTAAATCAAATCCCAGCCGTTGACTCCTTTTTAATCCGTCAATGCCCTATCAACCCTAGCCCAATCCACCACTCCAGCTGTTCCCCAAAACTGTGAGCCAGGACAGTGCCACTCTTTCTCCAGTGCCAAAAATAAATCTTCTAATTTAATTCCGAGAGAATATTCCCGAGAATATTCTTTTCCAATTCCTTTCGGATCTATTCTAAATTCGATATTCCAAAAGCCGTATCTTTTCCGTTTGAACCCCGAATTGACCCGTTCCTCTTCCTAATTTCATCTAAAATTTATAATCTACTTGTTTATGTATTTTTTTATGTACTGTTTATTTGGAGTTTCTTAGGGTTTTTATTGTTTTGAGTGTAGTCACGTAGAATCTCCGATTCGGAAGACCGCGAAGTCTACGGAAGAGTTCGGAAGAGCAATCGAAGACGTTTGTCGCAAGGCAAGTCACACATTCTTTCTTGAGCATGTTGAACCTACTTTGTGAAATATTTTACGATTTATAAATAAATTGCATGTTTTGCCAATTACATGGAATATGGGATAACCTATCCACTTACTCGAGACCTCGTTTATTTGTTATCTATTCTTTGATAACCTTGGGTGATAATTTGACTAGCTTAGGTCTCATTGGATGACTTGGCTAGAGATAGGACCTGCTTAGCCATGCTTAGCAACATAGCTCACTTGGGAATTAAATATTATCTTTTTACATGATTCGACTCAATGTCGGAAAAATGGAACTTCGGATAGGTTGATGTTAAATTGCTAAAATTGGACTTAAATGGTGGGCTGTGGGTGTATGGTTTTGTTGTCGCACCCATGGCAATTAAGGACCGGTTCGCGGGAACCACTTGGGCAACTACCCATACTTTCCACAAGCCAGCGTGGGCAACGGCTGGGCTTGAAGCGTTTCTTCTCCCTCTCCTAGGCACCAAAGAAGAGGGTGAGCGGGATGGAGTTGGGTCGGCTCGGGGTAGGGTTGATCGGCTGCCGAATTCACCGTGGCACAAGGGGGGTAGCCTGGCCAATATGGCGTGCCCTGTCAGCAGGTGCAACCTCAGCGTGGTGTGGATGGTTTGGGAGGGGTTTCGTGAACGGTCCTATCATAGCCTCTTGCGGGGTGTCGTGGTGACACATCGACGCACGGAAATGTGTGTGAGGCTATGTCTTGTGGGTAAAGTTGTACACCTCTGATCAGAGTAAATCTATTCGAATAGCCACGCCCGCGGTCATGGGCATATTGGCCAAGAATCACCGTGATTAGTCTCACCTTTAGATAATTAATCTAGTTTTATGAAACTGGTGTTGTGGAAGGTGTTGAGTCCGGTCGACATGGTTGAGTTGACCGAGGGTGACCGTTTAGCGTGGTGTAACGCTAGTCGGTGGAGACTGGTGAGCGTGGTGTAACACTCATCAATGATGCCTGGTGGTCGTGGTGTAACTTCCATCAGCGCAGCCTGGTCAACGTGGTGTAGCGTTGATCAGGAAAAGCTGGTCAGCGTGGTGTAACGTTGTCCGGTAATGACTGGTTAACATGGTGTAACGTTAATCAGTGGAGTCCGGGTAACGTGGTGTAACGGTACCCGGAGGAGTCTGGTGAACGTGGTGTAGCGTTCACCAGTGGAGACTGGTTGACGTGGTGTAGCGTCAATCAGTTGGGAATGGTTGGGCCTGGTTAACGTGCTGTAACGTTAATTGGTGAAAAATTAATCGTGTTAAATTAATCAACCTTTTTACTGTTTGTGAACTACTACTGTTTACAACTGCTTTTACGCAAATGAGCCACCAGCCTCTCTTTGAAATCCCGTGCACAAGTGCATCATTGGTGTGGCTTACTGAGTACGGTGGTGGTACTCAGTCTTGCTATATTCCCCTTTTCAGAAGTGAAGACCTTGGCTTATACCCCAGTTGAGCTTGCCTGTGGTGTGGGAGCTGAAGACACGCTAGTTTGCCTTCCGCTGACTGTTTTCCTCTATTGTGAGGACTAAGTGCCCTCTTCTATAATATTTACGTTTTATTTACGGTTCTGGATTGTTTATTGATTTGTCATTTTGTGTACCCTGGTTGATTCCTGGACAGGGATTTTAATACACAAAATAGTCTGGAAATTGGCTAAATTTCTAGGATCTGACACGAGCCTTCTATCCTAACGCTCGGGGCCTGCCAGCTCCTGCCAAGATACACTTGGAGTGCAACGCTTCAAGAATCATGTAATACTCCACAAGAGCCCATTGTCTGAGTACTCGCATAGTCGGGTTTGTTTGTGTGGGCTAAAAACCAACCTTCGGCGCCAGTCGGAGCTGAAGAATGTCAGTACCAAGCTGAAATCCTATGCTAAAGCTAGGTTTGGGTACCTTATTCGGTCACAACTCTACTGGGTGAGGTACGCCCCATGAGGGTCGCCAGCCGAATCCTATGCTAATGTGAGATTTGGGTACCTTATTCGGCTAACAACCGACCTCTGGCACCAGTCGGAGCTCGGGTACCACTCCGCTGAGTTGGGTACACCCCATGAGGGTCGTCAGCCGAATCCTATGCTAATGCAAGGTTCAGATACCTTATTCGTGTACCACTCGGCTAGGTAGGGTACGCCCCATGAGGGTCGCCAGCCAAATCCTATGCTAATGCTAGGTTCGGGTACCTTATTTGGTCACAACTCTGCCACGTTGGGTACGCCCCATGAGGGTCGCCAGCTGAATCCTATGCTAATGCAAGGTTTGGGTACCTTATTTAGCTATAATTCTGTTGGGTAGGGTACGCCCCATGAGGGTCGCCAGCCGAATCCTATGCTAATGCAAGGTTCGGGTACCTTATTTGGCTTTACTGAAGTCAGAGAAGACCCATATCATCAAAGCGCATCCGGAGTTCTCATGCACTACGTCACACCTGAGGAGGGCAAGCAAATCCTGCAATATAACTACTCGGGCATCTGTGGCAACCATGCTGCATCCAGAACATAAGTTGGAAAGACTTGCGAACAAGGATTCCTCTGGCTGATTATGGTTACCAACGCTGGAGTACTCATCCTGGCGTGCAAGGGATGCTAATTTTATAGGGCTACACTAGGTAGGTCGGTTCAGGCCGGTTATTCGGTAGTAGGCCACAAGATATGAGTTTCTACAATAGCACGCTCAATCTGGGCCGCTCGCTGGCTGTGTTAAAATCATAGTGCTGGGGCTACTCATAGAAACTGATTAAATAATCAGATATGCTTCATGCTAAGCCTACAGTCGGATATATACTTTCGGGTATCTGCATTATTTACCAGGTACTGAGGATATATCCTTATAAGGATCACAAGCTGGTCTCCATTAAAATTGGGGATGCAGGTATCTCTCAAGTACACCTGACCACATATTAGGTTAAAATCCATGAAGTGGTACTCGGCTTACATGCTTAGCCAACAATTGCCATGAGCAAACATTCTTCTAGCTGACATGAAGCTAAAGAGTCTAATTTCCGAGTGAAATACTACTCAGGAAAGACTATAAAATCATTCCAGCTGACAAGGTGCTGAAGAGTCTCATATACCAGTAGTGCACTACTCGGGAAAGACTACCAGGTTAAAGATCTTTGACTTTATGTTTAATTGTTTTATAATTAAGCACAAAGTCGGAGGCTACACCTAATAGGTGCGCCTATTCAGCGCATACTATTCACATTTCTACATAGAACCCTTCATAGCCTCACTACTAGCTGACATGAAGCAGGACTTGGGAGAAGAAGCAGTCAGACAAAGAGTGCTCGGGAGCAATGCACTCGGGAATTTTTCATCATGGAGGATGAGCACTCAGCATCAGCTATGACTCAACTATGAAGGTCTCAAGGGCTGCTGTCGGTGCTATGGGCCCGGGGTACCTCATGAGAAGCTATTGGGTCACTCGGACTGAGGATGGGCCTAGCCTTGTAATTAGGAATATAATAGGACTCGGTAGACTTGACCTTGTATGACAGGGAAAATACAGTCCTAGTCGAGCATGTTGTATTCCTAGAAGGAGATCCCTTGGTTGTAGTCCGACTGGGACTCCTACTTTGTAACCCTGTCCCCCAGTATATAAGGGGAGGCAGGGCGCCCCCTGAGGGCAAGAAGAAAAAATCTCACTAGAGAAACCTCAAAGGAAATAAATCACAACTGGACGTAGGGTATTACCTCATCTCGAGGGCCTGAACCAGTATAAATTGCTTGGGTTCCTTTGCAATCCATCGAGTTTCGGTCCAACAAGTAGCCCTATATATTTATTGCCGATACAAAACATTGACATCAGTATATAAGGAGAGGCAAGGAGCCCCCTGAGGTATAACCAATCTCACCAGAAAATACAGTGAAAGCAATACACCACAACTAGAAGTAGGGTATTACCTCACCCTGAGGGCCTGAACTAGTATAAATCGTCTTGTCTTTTGAAGTCCATCGAGTTTCGGTCCGACGAGTAGCCCTACAATCAATATTGCCCATACACAACATCGATAGTTGGCGTGCCAGGTAGGGATTCTTCAAGATCATCGTCATCAAGCCCGATGAATCCAACCACAGGAGTCGACAGCATCAACTTCACCCCCTGATGGCAACGGGGTACCCGATCTTCCGTTAGGTAAAGGTAACTATCGATTTGGTGCAGAATCGACACTCACGATCCAGCTTCTGATAACCAAGACCCGAACCCTGCAATCGCAGTACCACGTCTCCTCTCGTTATCAACCGTGCGCTGCCTGGTTGACCTCGCCACGAAGGCTAATCCCTGCATGCGAATCGAAAAAACACAAGCAAGAAAAAGAAAGATTGCAACTCAATTGCAGATGAATGATTATACTCTCGAGTTGGGGTCTCACAAACCGATAAACGGCGAAACTATTCAAGGACAGAATAATCTAAGCAAAACCCGACTTAACAGCGGTGGCTGCGCATATATACGAGTTAGGACGTCCTAGGGTGAGGGTTTGCCCTGTGAGGGGCACACTCCTCATGGGTTTAGCTCACGACACAATTACAAGGCCCAAGGCCCAAAACAGACTCGGACTGGAAGAGGTATGTGTCTTGTTTTGATGATTCTGGACAGATCAGGAGGAATTTTGATGTGAAACCAAAACCATCTGAAAGTAGACTTCAGAAGCTTTCCAACAAGTACTTGTAGGCCCTGTAACTCCTTCTGGATAAAAAGTTATGGCCGTTTGAAATTGACGCTGTCTCCCAGCCCGAAACTGAATCGGTCTCGGGAATAGGAGTTTACTTGCACTTGTTGTCTCCACTTCAATATGTGGTGTCTTGAGCTATTCTCCATGGTCTTCTCCCAGGTTCCTAAGAACAATAAAATCATCACAAGAATTAAATAGCATGCCATTCGTAGAAATATTCTCATGTAAGCTTAGGAACGCATTCACCTGGCGATTAAGTTGACGAGCACGTGTACGAGTAATTGGTCCTTGGATCGGTTGCACATCTTGTTCATCACGAAGAGATTGTAAGTGTGTATCTAAAGACATGATGTCCTCATCACCCCTGGACAAGCCATCAACTTCGGGAGTCTCAATTTCGTCGTCGACAATCTTGGCAACTTGTGGAGGCCATGGGCCCCGGGTACCTCATCACAAGCATATGGGCCACTTGGATAGAGGATAGGCCGAGACTTATAATTAGAGATATAGTAGCACTCGGCAGACTCTGCCTTGTACGATAAGGAATATACTGTCCTAGTCAGGTAGGTTGTATCTCTAAGGGGAGATCCCTTGGCCGTATTCGGCTGGGATTCCTACCTTGTACCCCTGTCCCCCAGTATATAAGGGGAGGCAGGGCACCCCCTGAGGGTAGAAGATCATAGATCAACACACATCCTCAAAGGAATACCACCATAACTGGACGTAAGGTATTACCTCTTATCAAGGGCTTGAACCAGTATTAATCCCCTTCGTGTTCCTTTGCAATCCACCGAGTTTCCCCTTGCCGGGTAGCCCTATAATCATATTGCCGGTGTAAAACATCGATAGTTGGTGCACCAGGTAAGGGCTCCGGCAAGTTTTTCATCTACAAGCTCGATGGATCCAGCAACCAGAGTCGACGGCGGCAAATTCTCTCCTGGAGATACAATAACCTTCAGAAGCCTCGACTTCGTCGCCGACCAGATCGACAATCTCTCCTTGGCCGACACAGAACCAATCCAACCAGCCGAGGAACTAGCCGGCTCCGCGCCAGTCAGCCCACAAGACGCTGCAGCCACCCTCGTCAATCTGCTGTGGTGATCTACCACCTATCTGGGCCTTGGGACAACTCTCTCCTTCGGTGTCTGACTCGTGCTTGGCCTCAAGCCAACCCGGGTCGGGCTAGGAAGGGGAGAGATCGTCAATCTCCCTGGCAGGCCCAGCGACGCCGCGGATCTACATCCCACGCGGATGACCCGATCCTCTAGGCTTCAGTTTGGACGTGGCTCAGAGCCACTTCAGATTGGATCTAGGGAGGTCGGAGTCCTCCTTACTTCGATCAACTACTCGGATTCTGACTCCAAGTCGAACAACGCTTCCGACACCAGTTCGGACACCAGTTTGGCGAGTCTCCTTCTGCCCCGCGAGGTCTTCATGGCTTCAACCCCTCCACCAGAGGTACGCCGACTACAAGAGGAGCAACAAGAGGAGGCGCGCCGACTACGGCAACAGGAGGAAGCCGACCGCAAGGCTCGCAATGACGAACTACGCAAGGCAGGGCGAACCGCTCAGCAACTGATCCTCTAGACCAAACTCGGCAACCACGACGTCTTTGTCACGCCACAATAGAATGGCATGGCTGCTGCAACTCTGCTGGACACACTCCAGCTTGGCCCTGATCACTAGGCCACCCCGACTATCGCCAAGATCAAGGCGATGATTACAGCTGCCGCCTATCAGCAACACCAACAGTCGGGTGACACACTTGTACTGACCAACTGGTTGGGTTCTTCGACGGCAGGCTCGTCTACATCAGCATGACGCCAGGCGACTAGCTCAAGACAACCACGCGAGGAGTCGCGGCAAACATCACTCGGCAACACCAACAATAACAATCGGCAGCATCACCAGTACGATCGCCGGTTTAACCAAGACCTCTGAGTTCGTCTAGAACGCGACCTCCGACAAGACATCAATGCCCGGCGCCGCCAATGCGAAGAGGACGAGGGCCGCCGACTGGAGGACGAGAATGAGCGTTTTGGTCTTCACCACGAGCATTTCAACACCACGGTCGGAGCCAGAGCCCTCACGAAGATGAAGGCGTTCCAACTTTCACTCACGAGCTACAGGACGTCGACTAGCCATCAGGCTTCAAGCCTACGGGGATCGAGAAATACGACGGCGAAACCAACCCCGAATCCTGGCTCACCGTATATACCCTGGCAATTCGAGCTGCCGGGGAGGACCACAAAGCCATGGCTAACTACCTCCCAGTCGCACTAGCCGACTCGGCGAGGACATGGCTAACAGGGCTCCCGAGGCGGTCGATCAGTTCCTAGGGAGAACTCAGGGAGCAGTTCATCGCTAACTTTCAGGGGACCTACGAGAGACCGGCTTCTGAGCACGATCTATATCAGCTGCACCAGAAGAAGAACGAGTCTCTGTGCGAATTTATCAAGAGGTTCTCCGAGAAGCGCAACTAGATCCCAATGATCAAGGACGAGGCCGTCATCGCCGCCTTCTGCAAGGGAGTAAAGGACGCCCCGTTCATCGCGAAGTTTACTCGGAAGCCTCCATCCGGACTCTCTTCCACCCCAAGGGCAAGCACCCGGCCAAAGACTGCTTCATGCTTAAGAAGTTTGCTTCTGAGCAGGCTTCATCATCTGGCGCCGACAAGGACAAAGACAAGCCAGATCAAGGCCCGGCTGACGATTTTCAAGATCCCTAGGCCGAGCTCAACCACATCTTCGAAGGGCCATCTACGTATGAGTCCAAGCAGAAGCAGAAGCTAACAGCACGCGACGTCAACATGGTCTCCACAGCAGACGCCCCCCAATATTTGCGCTGGTCAAAGATGTCCATCACGTTCACCCGCGCAGATCATCCAGATCGGGTTTCCCACCCGGGATGCTACCCACTCATCCTGGACCTGGTCGTCAAGAACATCAAGTTGAAGAAGGTTCTCATAGACGGCGGCAGCGCGCTCAATATCCTCTTCACCAAGACCCTAGATGAGATGAAGATTCCTCGTTCAGATCTGCGGCCGAGTACGGCGCCCTTCCACGGGATAATTCCTGGCCTGTCTTCAACACCACTTGAGCAGATAACCTTGCCGGTCACCTTCGGCATGCGGGATAACTTCCACATGGAAAACATCTGCTTCGAGGTCACCGACTTCGAGACTGCGTACCACGCGATACTCGGATGGCCAGCACTCACCAAATTCATGGCGATACCGCACAATACCTACATGGTGCTCAAGATGCCTGGGGCAGCAGGTGTCCTCTCCCTCCGCAGCGACATCAAGCAAGCCTTCACCTGTGACAAGGAGAGTTGTGAATTGGCTCAATCACAAGAGGCGGCAGTCGGGCGCAACAGCATTCGGCAAGCTGTCACAACCGAAGTCGAGGAAGATCAAGTTCCATCCAAAAAAGCAATGAAGTCGAGAATTCCAGCAGACTCTGACACGAAGAAGATCCCCCTAGACCCTTTCGACCCCTCTAAGACTGCTCTAGTCAGGACCGGACTAGACCCCAAATAGGAAGACGCGCTCGTCACCTTCCTCCAAGCCAACAAAGATATCTTCGCGTGGAAACCGTCAGACATGCCGAGCATACCAAGGGAGGTGATCGAGCACGCCCTCAATGTGAAGACAGACGCCAAGCCAGTCAAGCAACGGCTACGGCACTTGGCACAAGACAGGAAAGATGTTATTCAGGAGGAGATAACCAAGCTCCTCGCAGTCGGGTTCATCAAGGAGGTCGACCACCCGGATTGGTTGGCAAACCTAGTTCTGGTCCGGAAGAAAAATGGTAAATGGCGCATGTGCATCGACTACACTGATCTCAACAAGGCGTGCCCCAAAGATCCATTTGGTCTACCCAGAATAGATCAGGTGGTGGATTCAACCACGGGGTGCGAACTTCTCAGCTTTCTCGACTGTTACTCAGGATACAACCAAATCAGCCTGAAGGAGGAGGATTGCCTAAAGACGTCTTTCATCACACTGTTTGGCGCATACTGCTACATCACCATGCCGCTCGGTTTGAAAAACACTGGAGCAACGTACCAACGAGCAATTCAGCGGTGCCTGCACACTCAGATCGGGTGCAACGTGGAGGCCTACGTCGATGATGTGGTGATCAAGACCAAGTCCAAAGAAGACCTCATCGTTGACCTGGAAGAAACCTTCCAAAATCTTCGAAGATTCAAGATGAAGTTGAACCCAGAAAAGTGCGCCTTCGGTGTGCCATCCGGCAAGTTACTCGGCTTCATTATATCGCATCGCGACATCAAGGCCAACCCAGAGAAAGTCAACGCAATCACAAACATGGCTCCCCCAACTAGCCAGAAGGATGTCCAGAAGCTGACAGGCTATATGGCAGCACTCAGCT
This sequence comes from Oryza meyeriana var. granulata, assembly GCA_003991445.1. Lineage (NCBI taxonomy): Eukaryota > Viridiplantae > Streptophyta > Magnoliopsida > Poales > Poaceae > Oryza > Oryza meyeriana. Next base: position 71,626 of record RYFJ01002569.1, read on the forward strand.
GGTTTATTTCCTGACTAGGTGAACGGGGCATGCCCTTTTTCAAGCTATTGAAGAAAGCAGACAATTTCGAGTGGACTCCCGAAGCCCAGCAAGCCTTCGAAAACTTCAAAAAGTTTCTCACATCACCACCCGTGTTAGCGTCACCAATGCCCCAAGAGCCATTAATGTTGTATCTAGCGGCAACCAATCAGGTAGTCAGCACGGTGTTGGTGGTTGAGCGATCCGAGTCGGGTCACATACAAAAAGTTCAACGGCCAGTCTACTTTGTCAGCGAGGTCCTTGCCAACTCCAAAATACAATATCCGCAAATCCAAAAGCTGCTTTATGGCCTACTCATCACTGTCCGAAAGCTGGTGCACTATTTCCAATCGCATCAATTCACAGTAGTCACATCATATCCACTTAGGGACATCCTGCATAACCACGAGGCCACTGGCCGAATCGCTAAATGGGCGCTCGAGTTGATGGCATTCGACATCACCTTTTAGCCACGGACAGCAATCAAATCACAAGCTCTAGCCAACTTCGTGGCCGAGTGGACAAAAGTTTAGATGCCTGCATCAACAGCGAAGCTAGAGTATTGGACAATGTACTTCGACGGTTCTCTAAGGATCGGCGACGCCGGGGCTGGCGTTGTGCTGACCTCTCCCACCGGCAAAAAACTCAAGTATGTTCTCCAGATCCACTTCCTGGCTTCCCACAATGTCACCAAGTACGAGGCACTCATCCACGGGCTCCGCATTGCTATATCACTCGTCATCCGCCGACTGGTTGTGTGAGGAGACTCTCAACTTGTGGTAAACCAAGTCATGAAAGATTGGACATGTCTTGATGATACCATGACGGCATACTGTCAGGAGGTCCGCAAGCTAGAAAATAAATTCGACGGGCTGGAGATAACACATGTCCTACGACAATACAACGACGCTGCAGACGAATTGGCAAACATGGGATCCAAGAGAGAGGCGGTCCTGACTGGGATCTTTGTCGATGATGAGGACATCATATCTTTAGATACACACTTAGAACCTCTTCATGATGAACAAGATGTGCAACCAATCAAAGGACCAATTACTCGCGCATGTGCTCGTCAACTTAATCGCCAGGTGAATGCCTTCCTAAGCTTACATGAGAATATTTCTAGGAATGGCATGCTATTTAATTCTTGTGATGATTTTATTGTTCTTAGGAACCTAGGAGAAGACCATGGAGAATAGCTCAAGAAACCACATATTGAAGTGGAGACAACAAGTGGAAGAAAACTCCTATTCCCGAGACCAATTCAGTTTCGGGTTGGGAGACAGTGTCAATTTAAAACGGCCATAACTTTTGATCCAGAAGGAGTTACAGGGCCTACAAGTACTTTTTGGAAAGCTTATGAAGTCTAATTTCAGATGGTTTTGGTTTCACGTCAAAATTCCTCCTGAGCTGTCCGAAATCATCAATACAAGAGATGTACCTCTTCCAGTTCGAGTCTGTTTTGGGCCTTGGGCCTTGTAATTGTGTTGTGGGCTAAACCCATGAGGAGTGCGCCCCTCACAGGGGAAACCCTCACCCTAGGATGTCCTAACTCGTATATATTCCATAGCTGCCGTTGTTTAAGTCGGGTTTTGCCTAGATTATTTTGTCCTTGAATAGTTTCGCCATTTATTGGTTTGTGAGACCCCAACTCGAGAGTATAATCATTCATCTGTAATTGAGTTGCAATCTTTCTTGTTCATGCTTGTGTTCTTCGATTTGCATGCAGGGATTAGCCTTCGTGGCGAGGTCAACCGGGTAGCGCACGGTTGATAACGAGAGGAGACGTGGGGCTGTGATTGCAAGGTTCGGGTCTTGGTGATCAGAAGCCGGATCGTGAGTGTCGATTCTGCACCAAATCGAGAGTTATCCTTACCTAACGGAAGATCGGGCACCCTGTTGCCATCCGTCGAGCAACTCATGGTGCCGTCAGTCAAGAAGAAACCAGTACCAGAGTAGTCGAGAGGCAAACCTACCCCGGCCACAGACGAAGTACTGCACATATGTCAAGATTGGCGGACTCCTATTCTCAAATTCCTCCTGGACGATGAACTCCCAGAAGATCACATCCAAGCTGAACAGATCAAACGTCGAAGCAAATGCTTCCTAATCATAAGAGAAGACCTGTACTGAAGAAGCGCATCCGGTGTCCTCATGCGCTACGTCACCACCGAGGAGGGCAAGCAGATTCTGCAATCAATCCACTCGGGAATATGTGGCAACCATGCCGCATCCAGGACGTTAGTCGGAAAGGCTTACTGACAAGGATTTTTTTGGACAACAGCAGTAACAGACGCCAAAGACATTGTTCGCACATGTGAGGGCTGCCAGTTCTATGCAAAACAAACAAATCTCCCAGCCCAAGAGCTTCAAACTATACCAATCTCTTGGCCCTTTGCAGTATGGGGGCTTGACATGGTCGGGCCTTTCAAGAAAGCGCCAGGAGGGTTCACACACTTGTTCGTCGCGGTGGATAAATTCACGAAGTGGATTGAGGTGAAACCAGTTGCTACCATAACAGCGGCAAGAGCAAAGGAGTTCATAATGAGTATACTATACCGATTCAGGGTTCCTAACCGCATCATAACGGACAACGGTACTCAGTTCACGAGCAGCATCTTTTAAGATTTCTGTGACAAATTCAGCATCAAGATCTGCTATGCATCTGTGGCACACCCGCGGAGCAACGGATAGGTTGAACGAGCCAATGGCATGGTCTTACAAGGTATCAAGGCCAGGATATTCGACCGACTACAACCATACACAGGCCGATGGGTACAAGAACTCCCATCTGTTCTCTGGTCTCTAAGAACCACGGTCAGTCGGGCAACGGGGCAATCCCCTTTCTTCCTGGTCTATGGTGCTGAGGCTGTGTTACCAACCGAGTTAGAGTTCGGCTCTCCCCAAGTTCAGGCTTACTCAGAAGACATATCCAATAATACCCAATTGGTCGAACTAGATCAGTTGGAAGAAGCTAGGGGTATCGCAACAATCCAGTCGGCAAGATATCTTCAAGGCCTGCGTCGCTATCACAGCCGGAATGTCCGTGGCCGTGCCTTTTTGGTCGGGGACCTCGTCTTGAGGAAAATACAAACCACCAAAGACAGGCACAAACCATCCCCACTATGGGAAGGGCTGTTCACCATCACTGAAGTCACGTAGCCAGGTGCCTATCGGCTGAAGACACAAGACGGTGCCCTAGTCAGCAACTCATGGAACATAGAACAGCTACGTCCTTTCTATACCTGAGTTTCATTCTACTTCATGTGTACAGTTTTCCTCTTACTCACTACGTCGCTTGTTCCAAACAAGTAGTGAGTCAGGGGTTGCATGTATCATATATGCTTTGTCAATAATATACGAGCCGTTTCTGCTTAAGTCATGAAGTTTTGCAACGATTCTGTTATGTTTGCCCGAGTACAGCTATCTGCGGTGAATGATTTTACTAAGTTCCTATAGACTAACTCAATGTAGACTACATGGTTGGGTAAGACTAATGACGACTAGGCACGAACTTAGAGCTTGGCGGCATTGCACATATATATTTACACATGTGTTTACAAAAATTCACATACACCGACTGCATGATGGATTATCCTTACATATCCAGGTCGCAGGTGATCACCTCCGCAGTCGGCCTTGCCTGGGCTATTAACTCCAGCGCGTACTCAGGTGTCATCTCCTCGGTGAACCCCTCTCCGATGGCCTCGATATCTGCCCTGGGGTAGATGGACTTGGTCATCGCAAGGGTTTGGGCCACGCCGGCAATAATACGCCTATCCGAGTACCTCTTTAGGACACTCGGGGCTTCACAAGGGCGCGCCTGCACCTGGGAGATCGTGTTGGAGCTGGTTCCCACGTACTGAGGATCCATGTGGTCAAGGAGCCCTTTCATGGACTCGGCAAGGCTTTCCTGTGACTCCTTGACAACCTTCATCTCCTCAGCAAAAGCCTAAAACTGGATCTGGGCATTGGCTCTAGCAGCTACCCGGGTTCATCCACAAGTAAGCTTGTCAGGCAAAGCGGCAGATGGAGTATCTAGTGGATTGGCTAAGATTATTGTCAGAGGGAAGACTTACTTTTGTAGTTGGCTTCCCATTTGGTGATGGTTTTCTCCAGTTCAGCCTTTTCCTTTTCGAGCTTGGTGTTGGCCTTCTTCAAGTTGGCCCTCTCTTTCTCAAGCTCGGCTTTGGCCTCTGTCAAGTCAACCTTGTCTTTTTCAAGCTCGGCCTTGGCATTCTTGGCTTCCTTTAGCATGGCTTCCCCCTCTGTTCGGGTCTTCCGCTCAGCTTCGAGGGCTGCACATCAGAATGGTCAAGTACTCAGCATTGCAGTCAAGACGCAACTGGGCAGTCAGGAAACAACACAGCTGGAGAAATACACAAATGGCTCGGTCAGGAAGACTTATTCAGGGGACTCACCTCTAATCTTCTTGGCTTGGTCCCAATTTTGGTTCCTGAGCTGATCAATGGCTTCCTTTAGCCAAGTCTGTCTCCCCTGGCTGCGCTGCTCCAACTCGTCTTTTGTGGTCTGGAGCTGGTCCAATTGTTGGAGTTGGGGGGTGAGCTGGGTCAGGACCTCGTTTATCTGCTCTGACCGGTCGACGAGCTTCTACTCAGAGCAAGAGCGGAGCAAAGCAGAGTCAAGTGTCAAATAAGGAAGACTGACAAGAGCATGTCATGGCAAAATTCTTACTCGGGCCCCCTAGGACGTGGCGATCGCGGCGCGGAGAAAATCTTCCCGCTCCCTCTCCGTCGCTGCTTCATCATGCTTATATTTCTTTGCCACCCCATCGGGAGTCATCCAGCGGAAAGTCCTTGGGAACTTGCGGGGTGGAGCTTCAAGCCTAGGGAGGTTCAGTCCTTCTGAAGACGATGACGATGACGACGGCGGCGACCCGGACGGCGACGGGGTCCCGGCTCTCAACTCGGTGGCCTCTGGCACACCGGAGATCGGCTCAGGGGCTGGAGCAATAGCTTTGACATTCGCCCCTTGGTCGGCCGGTGTCGGTGGCCCTGCAGTGTAACGACCCATTTTTCATATCCTTATTGGAATATGCTTCCTGAGTTCTAACTCCTCTCCTATTCCGTTCAGCTGTGCCCCAGTTTTCTCTCCCTGGCCAGCCGACTACCTTTTTCCCTTGTGCCGAGTAGATTCCTACTCAGTTTCAGAGCCTGCCCTCTACCCTTGCCCACTCGGTCGTCTTTACAGCCGAGTAACCCTTGAGCTTGCCGACTACCTTGTCAACCAGTTCTATTTTGTCACCCCGACTTGCCCCGATCCGGACGTGCTACCTCCTTACCTCACCATGTTGCACCACGGTCCCGTTTTCCCACGCTCCTCCCGTTGGAGGCCGACTGCCGAAGTGGTGACATAATCCAGTCCTCACCTGCCCACAGCCTCGATCGGACCAGCGGACAATAGTCGTGGTACCTCAAGAACCCGCTTGGACCAACGGATAGTCAGAGGTCATGTCAGCAAAGTCTCACCAACCTGTTCTTGCCACGACCTGAGTGTCCCATCGCCGCTACAGGATGTACCAACTCCACCGGCCACACCTAATCTCTAAGTCAAACTCTGCCTTGACGTCGCATCACCCAGCCAGCTCGCTGTGACCTTGTCAGCTGTGACATCCTGGCCCAATTAGGATATGGCCCATATGGCCCATGAGTGCGGTGTGCACATGATTAGTACCACCTTGCTAGTTGAGCAAGGGTTGAACCAACTTATAAGGCCTTGTCCCTCCAACCATAGTACTTCCAGGTTAACCCTTTTACACGAAGCGAGGACGAAAGTGTAAGTGGGGTGCTATGTGTAAGTGGGCCCGCCCGTCGGTTGGGCTGGGCTGTGCGGTTCTGGAGGGCAGGGTGTTACAAATGGTATCAGAGCCGACCCTCGCGGTTGCGCGTACGGGTCAGTGTGCGGGCATATGGCGCATGGCGCATGTGGGCTCAGTGTGAGGCACATGGCATGGCATATGGCGCCGGCACTGGACGTACGGACGTGCGCTAAGAGGGGGCGCGTTCCTGGACATTTGCCTATATGCCTGTGTGGCTATGCGGGTAAGTTGGACTGGCGGGGACGCCAGGTCCTTTGAGGGGGGGTGTGTGTGACATCCTGGCCCAATTAGGATATGGCCCATATGGCCCATGAGTGCGGTGTGCACATGATTAGTACCACCTTGCTAGTTGAGCAAGGGTTGAACCAACTTATAAGGCCTTGTCCCTCCAACCATAGTACTTCCGGGTTAACCCTTTTACACGAAGCGAGGACGAAAGTGTAAGTGGGGTGCTATGTGTAAGTGGGCCCGCCCGTCGGTTGGGCTGGGCTATGCGGTTCTGGAGGGCAGGGTGTTACATCAGCTTATGGTGACCCCTTTTTCTCTCCATCGCTCTGCACCGCAGTGTCCCAGCCTCGCGCCTGCTATATAGAGCCATCCATACCTCTTCTTTCTTCTGTTTTGCAACCCAGCCGTCTCTACCAAACCGCCATCACCAGCTTCATAGCTAAGCCATCATCTTCTCCCCAGCCCCTTAGTCGTTTCTGCTCCCCGAGCTCCCTCGCTGCCGCTCATTGCCGAGCCTACCACCCGGAAATCCTGAACCGGTGAGCTTTGTCGCCCCGTCCCCAAGTTCACCCGGCCGTTTACAATAAGCCTCCATCCAAACAGCCATCCATCCTCAGCCAACTGCTACCCTTTCTGCAGCCGACTGCCGTGATATTCTTTTCCCAGTGTTTTACCTCTTTTCAGCTTGTCAGTAATTATCTTTTCTGCTTGTTTAGATCCTGAACCGGTGGACGATCCAGAAGCCGTCTTCGCCGAGGAAGATCTTCCGCTTGGACAAGGCAGGCCTCTTTGATCGTATTGTCTCCTATATGTGCAAAATTATGTTGCTTACAAAATATGCACGCTTAGTTTACACATTAAATTGATCGGCCTCGGTTTGCAAGCGCAACCGACGGACCCTCCCAGTAGTCGCACTTCTTTTGGTAGGTTAATGATGTGTTTCTCCTTTGATAGCCCCACAAATGGCACGTTGGCATTATATCCCTTGGGTGTGAATGCCGAGTAGAAGAGCTTAGCCCTGCAGCGATTGTATTGTCGTTGGGAAACAATGGTTTTACTCAGCTGTTTGAAAACCCGGTACCCTGCGTACCGGAGTGTTTGAGAAGAAGATGAAAGTTTGTGAAAACTTTGATGTACAGAGACAATGCCTGTGCGGCCTGGCTATGTATTATCGATAAGGACCGTTTTCTTTGGGAATTGCATCCGAGCATTTTACAGTGCGACCAAACGGGTAGTGTGGGCTGCCCCTGGCCGAGTAAATTGTAGGTTTACGGAAGTTTGGTGCCGACTGGAGTGGACTCATCTGAGTTGTGGCTCGTGAGCCCTGGTGCTGATGGTGGTTGGAGCCGACCTGAAGCATTGATCCTTTGTGGATCCTTCGGCTGGCATTGGATAACCCTAGACTGGCTTTGGAAATGGCTTTGTCACAAACTTCCGGTACAGGCCAGTACTCGGTATAAGTTTTGTGTCGTTTGGGTAAAGTGTACACCCTCTGCAGAGTTTAGCCGAACTGTTCGAACAGCTGTGCCCACGGTTAAGGGCGATGTAAGGTGATTCCCATAGCGTAGATTTGTTTACCAGTGGTTTGTGAAATGATTTGATGGGAAGGGAATCGTGACCAGAGTTTGCCGAGTGGCAAACGGAAGGCCTGTGTGGCCAGAAACGGGTCTGTGTGACCCGGGGTGTTGAAGCACCATAAGCAAGTGTGTGAAAAGTTAACAGGAGATAAGTCTTCGGGTTGTAGCCAGAGGACGACAAAGAGCAGGCTCCCGGGTGGTAGCCAGGGCAGCAAAAGTTTGAGCTAACTGGTTGTAGCCAGTGTAGCGTATATAACCGGTTGTAGCCGAAAAATGCTTAAATGGATAGCTGAGATTTGGTTATAGCCAAGTCTTAGGGTCAACGGGTGGTCGGAGCCACTCGGGCAAACAGCAGACCTAAGGAGTGGTCGAAGCCACTCGGGTGATAGCCGAGTTGTGTGATCACTTGGTTGATTGTCAGAAGCTGAAAATGGAAATACATGATTCAGTATCTGTGTGTGGCGAGTTGTTGAAAAGCAACTTGCGGAATGGATCGAGGCGTGAGCTTCGTTCCGACAACTAAAATTTGACACAATAGTGTTTGAAAAGCAAAACGTTTCTAAAGGTTGTTTTCACGAATAAAGACTCATAGCCCTTTTTGTCTGACCGACATGGCACTTTTTCCTGGCTTGCTGAGTGCGAAAGTACTCACCCTTGTCCATATATATATATTAGGTTTGGAAGAAGAAGACGAAGACCCGACTGCTACCGAGTTCCTCCAGGACCAAGCCGACGATGAAGACTTCTGAGGTTTCGAGCCTAGTTCCCAACCGAGCCTGTGGTGTAGGTGTGTTCTTTTGCCGAGTAGTTTATCCTTGCTTTCGCCCTGCCTGCGCTGTGTCTCACTAGTTCGCCCTGTCAGTGCTTTTGTCCGTCCAGGGCTTGTCCTGGATGGAAAACCCTTTGTAATATATATATATGTATGTACTCTGTTATGTATCTAATGCTTGGTGTACTCTGAATTGCATCACCGATGACTATGTGTGTATCCGACTACTGATCCAGGGATCGGGTACTGTGTGCACATGGTGGGCCTTCTCAGGAGGCGCCACATGCAGTCAGGACGATCTTGGTTTCTGCAACTAGGATCGTCTCCGGCTCAGCGGGTGTGCTCGCTGGCGCTGGCTTAGCTGGGGCTAGCTCGACAACGGGGGTAGCCAGAGTGGTCTCCTTGAGATCAATGTCGGCTCGCTTCCTATGCAACAGGTCAAATATCAAGACACTACTACATCGAACAAGATTTTCGGAAGATTCAGAACAACCTACCTCTTGGAGAACTTGAGCTTCTGTCCAGGGGATCTAGAGCCTGGCATTGGAAGGCCGCTGTTACTTAGGCCTGATGGCACGGAAGTTGGCGGCAGCGTTTCTGTCCTGGTCGGCCCCGTTCGCGGAGTGGCCGGCTGGGGCGCTCGAGTACTTGGTGGCGCCATCCGTGGGCTCGATGTTACTGAGCCCGAAAGTGCTGAACTCGACCTTGTACTCGGCGGTGCTCGTCTTGGGCTCGATGTTGCTGAGCCAGACAGCGCCAGTCCCGATCTGGGGCTTGATGGCCTAGGGGTTGCACTGGTGGTGTCTCGGATCTTGAGGCTCCTGGCTGCGGTGCTCGGCCTGATAACCTTCTTCTTGCCCTCGTCTACAACAGGCCTTTTCCCCGTTCTCTTGGAGTCGGGCTCGGCAGCAGAAGGACTTCTCGGCCTTTTCTTCGACTTCATGGCCGATAATTTTCGACAGTCGTCATCGAACTCCTCACACGACTACAAGCAGTTCAACAACACAGGTTACACATCACGGAGCAATCCTGGACATATATCTGCAAGCGCTCATCACAGGTGAACTACAAGACAATGTCAGTGGAGATTACCTTTGGGCGCGGCCTCTTCCGACTATAAGCTACCATAGACCTTTCCGTGTCTTCAGTCTCGACCACCCCGCTAGTGAAGAAACCTAGCAGGATGTCGGTCACCTTATACTTATCCACAAACTCGGAATACTCCCGGCTGGGATCGCCTTTGCCCTTATAATCCCAGCCGAAGTGACATCACAACTTCAGCGGCCTGATGCACTGAGTCAGGAATCGCCTAGCCACCCATGGACCAGTCAGCCCGGCTTTCTTCAGCCTGGTAATCCTTCCAATCAATGTATTAACTTGGTCCAATTCCTCAGAGTTGGGCAAAGATGACCAGTTGGGCACAACCATTGGAGGCAAACCCAAAAAAGGGGGGAGGCTTGGTTCAAGATCAGAACAATAAAACCATTCCTTATGCCAGCCTTTGAGAGAAGACTTCAAGGGAATGTCGATATAAATCTTCTTCATCTCACTCCTGAGCTGGATGCGAGCCCCCCCCCCCCCCCCAATCACTTGGATCTTGCTCTTGGAGGGTTGGGGTTTGATGTGGAACAGGTGCCTAAACAGATTTAAATGGGGTTCCACACCCAAGAAGCACTCACAGAGAGCAACAAAAATAGAAATTTGCAAGATCGAGTTGGGATTCAGATTCACCAACTCGAGTTCATAAAAGGCAAGGAGCTAGCGGAAGAACTCAGAAGGCAGGAGAGAAAGACCCCGATTGAAAAAAGAGGCAAAAACTACGGTCTCACCGACCTGGGGCTCCAGAACCGATTCGCCTTCAGCCAAACGCCACTTGACGACATCACAGCTCTGCAACTTCAGCTGCTTCTCCAGAAGTTTCAGCTTAGCTGACCCGCAGTCCAAAGTCGGCCAGACCTCATCCGACGCATCAAGGAAATCTGAAGCCTTTGGCATGGTTTGAGGCAAGGAAGCTTGGGGGAAATGCGATTAGGGGCTTGGAATAGGCGAAGACGAGCGGGATCGCCTGAGTTTCAATGGGGAAGAGTGAGCAATGGCGAACCCTAGCGAAGTGGAAGGAGAAATTTCGACGCAGAGCGGAGAAGACGAAACAATTGGACGATTGGAGAAGATGAGGGAATCTTTTCTCTCTCCCCCAGCATTTATAGAGCCTGTGCCGACTCATGGGCTTGGGCTTATACAGTCGGTGCTGGGCCGCCAAGATATGAGTTTCTATAGTAGCACGCTCAATTTGGGCTGCTTGCGGGCTATGTTAAAATCACAGTGTTGGTGCTACCAACAGAAACCGATGAGGTGATCAGATATGCTCCATGAGGGCCCAATTGCTGAACACATGTGTTCGGGTAGCTGTGTTATCCACCAGGTATTGAGAATATATCCTTATAAGGATCATAAGCTGGTCTTCATTAAAATTGGGGATGCAAGTATTTCTCAAGTACATCTGACCACATAATGGATTAAATTTCATAAAGTGGTACTCGGCCTACATGCTTCGCCAACATTTGCCATGAGCAAATCTCTTTCCAGCAGACATGACGCTGAAGAGTCTAACTTCCGAGTGGGACACCACTCAGGAAAGACTATAAACACCTTTTCCGGCTGACATGAAGCTGAAGAGTCTCATATACGAGTACTATTCTACTCAGGAAAGACTATAAACTTATTCTGGTTGACATGATACCGAAGAATCTCACATACCATTAGCACACTACTCGGTATAAATTATAAGGTTAAAGATCTTTGACTTTATGTTTAATTGTTTCACAATTAAGCACAAAGTTGGGAGCTATACCTATTAGGTGCGCCTATTCGGTGCACACTATTCATACATCTACATGAAGTCCTTCATAGCCTCATTGCTAGTTGACATGAAGCAGGACTCGGGAAGAAGAAGAACTCAAACAAAGAGTACTCGGGAGCAATGCACTCGGGCAATCTTCACAGTAGAGGATGAGCACTCGGCATCAGCTATGACTCGACTATGAAGGTCTCATGGGCTACTGTGGAGGCCATAGGCCCCGGGTACCTCATCACAAGCATATGGGCCACTCGGATAGAGGATAGGCCAAGACTTGTAATTAGAGATATAGTAGCACCCGACAGACTTTGCCTTGTACGATAAGGAATATACAGTCCTAGTCGGGTAGGTTGTATCTCTAAGGGGAGATCCCTTGGCCGTATCTGGCTGGGATTCTTACCTTGTACCCCTGTTCCCCAATATATAAGGTGAGGCAGGGCGCCCCCTTAGGGCAGAAGATCATAGATCAACACACATCCTCAAAGGAATACCACCATAACTAAACGTAAGGTATTACCTCTCATCGAGGGCTTGAACCAGTATAAATCCTCTTCGTGTTCCTTTGCAATCCACAGAGTTTCCCCTTGCCAGGTAGCCCTATAATCATATTGCCGGTGTAAAACATCGACACAACCTCACCTTGTCCGACTCGGTTTCAGCCCGATCGGCCAGGGATCAAGCTGACCCAGCACCAGTTGGCTTACTTAATGCCGCAGCGGTTTTTCACAACCTACTCCGACAATACTAGATCTACGAGCCCTGGGACAACTCTCTTTTCTAGTATTCGACTAGGATCTAGCTCCGAGCCGGTCCACATCGGATCTAGGGGAGACAAGATCGTCAATCTCCCACTTAGACACAACAACGCCGCACCCATCTTCAACTCAAAACTAATGTGCCAAGGCCAATCCTCTAGAATTCGGCTCGGATATGGCCAGGAGCCGCTCGGGATCGGGTCCAGGGAGGTTGGGGTAGTTATCACACCGCTAAACTACTCCGAGTCTAATTCCCAGTCTGACAGTAGATCGGGAAGCTTTTCTCCATCACGAGAAGTCTTTGTGGCATCATAGGGATCAACTCCAACACAAGATGCACGCCGATTATGTGATCAGCAAGAGGAGTAAGCTCGCGGACTGCACGAACAACATGTCAAGCCCGAAAATTCACTAAAATTTTCAAAGCTAATTTGTGTATTAAATCCTCGTCCAAGAATCAGCTGAGATACACAAATCGACAATTTGATAAACATAACCAAAACGATAAACGATAGATACTTACAAAAGAAGCACTTAGTCCTCACATAGAAGAAAACAGCAGCGGAACGGCAATCTAGTGAAGCTTCAGCACCACACCCACAAGCAGCTCAACTGGGTATAAGCCAAACACCAAAATCTTCTCCTTCCATGCAAATCTTCACACTGATAATGGTAATATTGCACGACTGAGTACCACCCACCATACTCAACAAACCACACAGGGAATGCAAAATATTGCAACAAGATTCCAAAGAAAAGGCATAATATGGCTTGTTTGCATAAACAGCATTTAAAACATTCGTTTAAAAGCATTGCAAAACAATATAGTTTAATGTCGATGTTTTACATCGGCAATAATTACATGGGGCTATTCGTCAAACCTAAACTCAATAGACTTCAAAAGACAAAATGATTTATACTGGTTCAGGCCCTCGGTATGAGGTAATACCCTACTTCCAGTTGTGGTGTATTGCTTTCGCTGTATTCTCTAGTAAGATTGTCATGTCTGCCCCAGGGGGCTCCCTACCCCTCCTTATATATTGGAGGGATGAGGATTACAGGGTAGGAAACCTAGTCGGATACGACCAAGGGCTGTCCTTATTAGTACATAGAGAGTCCAGCTAGGATTATATCCCTTTCCTTGTCTTGCAAAGTAACATGAAGCCGAGTCCTACTCTATCTCCAATTGTAGGGGCCGGCCCACCCTCTGTCTGAGTAGCCGTAATTGCCTTCCTTGAGGTACCCAGGGCCCATGGCCTCCACATTTAATTACTAATCAATATTAGACCAATCACCAAACATCACTTCAATGCAGTTCAGGCCCAAACCAAAACCCTCCAATCCTAGAGCTATCAAGTTTCATCAATTGTTACCATTAATGAGTAGTGTGGGACTAATCACGAAAAACATTGCTAGGCCGCCCATTTACCACGGGCATGGCTATTCGAACAATTTTACTCTGGCCAGAGGGGTACCAATTTACCCACAAGACACAACCCGACAACATGTTACCGTGCACCTCAATACCACCACGGTACCTTGGAAAGGAGTTGTGACAGGACACTCCATGTAACACGCACAACAGGAGTGCCTCCTGCCAAACCTCCGGTCTCCGATAGGGGTGATCAATGCCTTCCCCGCAAGAGGGCTTGACGCCCAAACTCATGGACTTACCAACTGCCATGTGTGGACTTATATCAGCCACAAACACGCCATAGTGCCTCCTATTGAACTCATCACATTTCAAATCCCGCCATTCTAGCTTGTGGTTAGTACGAGTATTGCCTCGCAAAGATAGCTCACAAACCGGTCCTTAATTGTCATGAGCACCACTAGCAACATCATCACTCCATGTGCTCACAACCCACCATTAGTCATGTTTTAGTTGACATTTAATTATCCAACCACGACCAACCATCGTGAGAATATAACCATTAATCATTAATTAATCATGAGTAAATAAATAATCATCCCACATAAAATGACGCTAATGTTTGCTAGGCGTGGCTAAGCAAATCCTAAATAATCTAGCTAGATCATTAATTAGACATCCAGCTAGTCAATATTAATTATACAGGGTATCAAGGTAAAGGCATCAGTAGCAAAATAATGGTCATAATCAAGGAATATTGGATAATGATATAAATACCCGTAATAATGACATTCCAAAGCTTTGCATGCAATAACGTTAAAATAAAATAGTTTTCACAAATGGGATCAACATGCTCAAGGAGATTGTCGTGTGACTTGCCTTGTAATAGAAAAGTCTTCGATTGATCTTCCGAACTCTTCCTCGGACTTCGCAACCTTCCAGAATGTCGAAATGACTCAACTACACACAAAATGAGGAAAAACCCTAAGAAACTCCAAATAAACAATATATAGAAAGTATATATATATATGTAGATCATGATTTTAGATGAATTTAGGAAGAAGAACGGGTCGAATCGGAGTTCGGACAGAAAAGTTACGGTCTTTAGAAGTTATAATTCAGAGAAAATTGGAAAAGAAAAGAAAAAGGAATATTCTCAGAATATTCCCTTCGATTTTTTAGTTAAAAGAATTATTTAGAAAAAAGCTGACCAGTGGGGTCCACAAGTCAGTGGCTTGGTCCACCATGGATTAGGTTTACAGACCGAGGAGAAAAGGGCTGGTGAACTCGGGTGATGTGGCTGCACACATGGCAACATGTGGGCATAAAGGCCAAGGTGGCAGATGAGGTTGAGGCCGATGTTGTGGGTGTAGGGCTGACGTGGAAAGGCCGAAGGGTTAAGGAAATCCGATGGTTCGGATTAGATCAGAAGGATTGAACGGTTGAGATCGGCTGGGGGTTTAATGAAGATCGGAGGGCTTGGATTTAATTGGAGGCAATGAATGGCTGAGATGGCTCAGAGATCTGTGCATGGGACCCATTTGTCAGTCACAGGAGAGGAGACATCGATGGGCCCACATGGCAGCATCCCACACGCGAGGTGAGCTTGCGTGCCTAGCCATGGCGTAACAGAGGCCGAGGTGACATCGGGCGATGGCGATCGGCGGCGGCAATAGGTGGCGCAAGGACGTTGGCACGATCGGTGATGGTGGCGGCAGCTCCATGGCTCGACGGTGAGGGCGATGGCAACGGCGGTGCACTGGGTTGGAGAGGGAGGCAATGCCGTTGGGGGAAACAGAGGCCGAGGACGCCGGAGACGAGGAAGAAAGGGGTGGTGAGGGAAATGGCATTGGCTTTAGTGCTCACCCACGGCGGCGGAGGATGCAGAGGGCAGAGATGATGACAATGGCGATGGCGGCTTGCATGGTGAGGCAGAGGCATGGAGCAGCGGGACCAAGGCAGCTTGGAGCAGTGCGACGCGAGGCAAGGCTGACGCAAGGTGGTGGCGGCGGCAGCAGCTAGGGAACGGAGGGCGTTGGTCTGGCGGTATTTATAGAGGAGGGGAGGGTGGAGCGAGGGCAGGCGGCGACACGGCGGGATGCCAGATTCAGCGGTGGACATTGCGCGTGGATGCAGCGCAGCGGCGGCAGTGGGCCAGGTTGGGCCTGGGCGAGGCGGCGGCGACGGCGGCGCACACAGGCCGGTGGGCCGAGGGCGCGGCAGAGCGGGCAAAGGCCGGGCCGGGGTGGCTTGGCCCCCAGGAAGGCGCCGAAGGAGAGAGAGTAGGAGGGAAGAAGGAAGAGGAAGAAGAAGGGAGAAAAAGAAAAGAAAGGGAAAAGAAGGAAAAGAGGAAAGATAGAAGAAGAAAAGAAAGAAGGGGAAAAAGAAAGGGGTATTTCCGAAAATTTCCCAAGTTTGGCAAATTTAGAGATTTAGGAGGATTTTAGGGAATCAAAGGATTATTTTAGAATATTGGAATTTGTAGAAATATTCAAAATTTTGGAATATTTCAAATATTTGGATATTGTTTTTGGGAATTGAAAACTCGGGAATATTTTATGTGGATCGAAATTGGGCAAAACATGGAATATCTAGGGATTTGAGTTTATTTCAACGGAAATTGGATTTTGTGGAAACCAAAGAGATTTAATTCAAAAGGAAGAATGGATATTTCAAAAGGAATTGAATATATCCGAGACTCTCGGATTTGGGATTTTGGGGGATTTTTTTGAAGTACGACTGTTCAGGGAATTAGGGATTCGGGAACGACAACCCGAGTCCCGACAGAAAAGAAAGATGCAAGGGGATTGGGCCAGGAATGACCTGAGAAAAGGATTTTGGAATTTGTTTAAATAATTACTAAAATTGATCTTTGTAATATTAAAATTAATTCTGAAACTCCAAAAAATCCGAGAATTTATTAAAATTGAATTCGACAATGATTTATTAAAGAAATTTTTATTTCCCATTTTTACTTTACTTAATTAATTTACTTTACAATTTAATATATGCGGGCACCCCAGAAATGCATTATGGAGAGTAATTACTGTGACAACGCGAAATATCTAGATGGATGGGATCTCGAAAAAAACCAAATAAGTGCACTAACCATCCATCCTCATCGCAGCCTTGCCATAATATTTACCCATTCATAATACAAATCCAACACGCCGAATTCAGAAATAAAGAGATATTTGGAGAGTTGATTCACCAGTCCGAAATGGCGAAGTGTGCCCGTCAAACCACACGAAGGTGCCGACCAAACACGATACACACTTCTGGGGACATGGTCTATGGTTGAATCAACATCCATGCATCTCATCATTTCTAAATTCTTACTAATGTGTGACTAGCCTAGGAAAGCTCTAGTCCCACACGTTCATCTTAGCAAGTAATATCCAGTACAGAGGGTATTTAGCTAATTAAACAAAAGTACAGATACAGATACATATTAACTAATGTTTACATAAGCCTCAGGGGCCAAATAGTAAGTCCATCGGAAGCACGACTACCCAAAAAACCCTTAGGCAACCGACTAAGGGTAAACCCTTAGATAGGACCATCCTGATCAACCTGTTCACCCACACATTCATCTTACAAATCTTCATCTTCACCTGTGCGTGGATCTATAGGAGCATTCACGAAAATAAAATGTAACTCAGTACGCAAGGTACTGGCAAGGCCACAATCAAACCTAACTATACATGTGAGCTATAATCAAGGTAAAGGATGTATGAAGAGGCTCAGTTTTATTGCATAAAGCCAATTTTATTTCGCAACAATTTAAAAGAGGGATTCATAAATCAAATTGCATCCTAGGCTAGCAAAATAATATCATGGCATCATTTTGCATAGATAACTACTTCACCACCCTCCTTGGCAGCAAGACTATAATATAACTTAATAATCCAATTCCATTTCATCGTCCTTTCATCAATCACCAAGTATAGATCAGTATAAATCTTCACCCAGCCATCCATTCCATAAAGCATTTTAAAACATAAATCTATACTCAATGGACACAACCATGCCGCTCATGACCATGAGCATGGCTAACCGATTAGTTTTGACTCTGCAGAGTTTGTACAACTTTACCCACATGATATGATCGCTCTAGTTTGTCTGGTACCCGTCGGTACCACAACACTCTACACATTGAATGTGGTCTAGAGGTCACAACACAGCTTTTACATTACCTAACATTTAGTCTTGCACCAGCACGAGGTGTGTTACTCCACATCGGGGTGCTACCCCGATGCCATAGGTGGCGGGCCCACGCCTTAACCTAACACCGTGGCGGCAACCTACCTGGCTCCCCACGAGGCACACAACATTGTATTGGACAAACTTAGACGCCTATTCCGTTACGGGACATAGGTAGTTCCTCTGAACAGCCCTACGATCCGTTGTAAGCACTGCCCATACTACTCTGCCTACCAGAATGCAAGGCTAAACATTAAGCAACTTAATCCACTATGGCTATCCCATACTAGCGCATGTGGTTGTACTGTTTAACATGAGAAATGACACTGAGTTCGGTCCTTAAGCAACCCAGGCAAACACTCCCCCTATCGATACACAATTATCACATATGTGTACCATTTGCTTGCCCAAGTTTTAAAATGATTTTCCTTCAGTTTTAGTTCACAAATATCATAAATATTCATCTCTGATCAGAAGTAAATATTTTCCCGTTTCAAACGTAATTAGATTGCCATGACTTATTTTGTAAGTAGCTAGGCATGTATAAGCATATATACAAGTATATACCTTATAGCAAGCACTTAACAAGTACTCCTACCCATCCTAAGGTTACAAGTAGTAGATTATCAATATTTCAAGGTGGGTTATGCAGAAAAGTGATTAACTACCATTGCCCACAATCTATATAATATACATAGCAAAATAACGATGCAAGTTAAAATGAAATCATTGATAATCCCAAAATTTAGGAGCAATAAGTTCAAAGGTAGTGGGATTCTTGCCTTGGTTTAGGTTTGCTTCAGGTTCCTCAATATATTCTATCTTCTTGAACTCCAAAGGCTCTTCCTCTAATTTAAGTTTTAAAGTTAAAGCAAAATTAATAAATAATGTAAAAAATGCAAAATGTTCTAATATGTATGATTTTTGTGTAGTGATTTGGTACTGGTTTTAGATACTTTTTGGTGAAATTATTTTTATTTTTGCACTTACCATCTGTGAGATATGATTTTTACAAGTTTTATGTGTCCTTTTAAGGATATAAAATGTACTGATTATTTGTGGCTTAATTCTGTGCAAAATGAGTTCATAAATGGAAAGTATACATTTTTTTATGAATTACAAAATTGGTTTGACATTTTTCTGAGCAAGGAAGATTTTCTTATGAATTTTCTAGTTAAAAGTCCTATTTCCACCCTTTTTTATTCTCATAATTTTTAGGCAAGTTTTCTGTACAGAAAGTGCCACTTTTTAATTTACCAGATTGTAAAGAATAAAATTACAAAAAAAAAACTGGTTTCACCCAATTTGGAGTTGTAATGAATTTTCTATGAATTTTTAAATTTGAACCTATTTTCCAGTGTAACAGAAAAAGATTTATCGATTTATATCTATTTTCTCAGATTTAAAATACAAGGGGTCCACCGGTCAGTTTAACAACTTTTGCAAAAACGTACTTGGGTTTTCTAGAAATCAACCCGCAGTCCTTCTGCACGTGTGAGAGGGAATTTTCATGAAGAGTCCCCGTTGTTTTTAGTTATAACATTTAGGTCCTGGGTCCACTCGTCAGTGTCTGGTTATTTTGCAAAAAGGTACTCGGATGTTTTAAACTTTCACTGATAGAGATCCTCAAGTGCTAATCTAGTGGGGCCCGCTTGTCAACGGCTCGTAATAGAGCGAGCGTCGGCGAGCGTCTCCGACGAACTTCGTGGCGGCGGCGACGGCGAACGGCTGCGAATCTTGTCGGGATGTCAAAAGATGAAACGTTCCTTCGGCTCTTGCAAATCCACCGAGGGTGATCTCACGGTCTAGGGTGGTTGGAATCGACCGCGAAGACGGCAGAGGCGGCCGATGGGCTCGGGATGCATATGGATGTCATATTACAGACCAAAACGATGTATGCATGTGGTGTCTGAGGTATCAAGGATACTTACTGAAGCTATTGAGTCACTCGGCAGGGCTGGAACGGCGATGGTTGCTCCAGGAGAGGTCCAGCAGCGGCGAAGTGCTACGGGTACTCGTCGACAGCCGGATCTGGGCCAAGATTCAGAGAAGAGTCGTCGGCCCTAGCTCGGTGATGCTCCATAGTAGCTCCATACGCGAGGAATCGGGATATAACTCACCATGGTCAGAAAAAGCAGAAAAAGGGCACGGCGGCTGGCGGAGAAGAAGAAGACTCGGATCTACAGCCTCGGGGCTTGTCAGCTCTTCGTGCTTGGTTCTTGGGTGTATCTTGAGCTGGCGACGCGGCTAGCCAAGAATCAACTCCAGTCTTGCTTCGGTTAGGGAGAACGCATACATGCCATGGTGGCAATCGCCGGAGCCGAGTGCACACTGTGGCGTCTTCAACCTAGGAGACAGGGAAAGTAGAGGGAAAAAATGGATTAGGGATCCAAGGGTGGTCGTGTTCCCGTAGCTCAAATGCGGCGAAGCTCGCCAGAGAACAATGACGGCGGTCGGTTTCTTGCCAGCGCCGGGGAAGAAAGCGGCGTTCTCAGCGTTGCAGTGGTTTTCACCTCAGGCTCTCCGTGGAGAAGTGAGAGAGAAAGGCGAGGAGAGTACAATGGCGACAGGGCTTGAGTTTTTGTCGACCGTGCCGAGAGGACGGAGGCAGCGCTGGCACCGCCATGCGGGTGTGTAGCCGGCGGCCTGGCGCGTGTCCACGACATGGCAACGGTGTCCTGCAGGTGGGGCCGAGCTGGGGAAGCGCCTGTGACTGGCTGGTGGGGTCTACAGTGGCTGGGGCCCACTTGGCAGTGAAATAACAGAGAACAAGTTTCTAGAGGTTGTGTGTTAATGAAGGGGTTGAGGGTTAGTTTGGTCTGGCCATTTGACTGGTCTACAGTGCCAGTAAAATCATGGGAAAATTACTGTGGGCAGTAGGTGGTATTGGTTAGCTCTGTGCCAAATTTCAGAGTTGTGGGACTTGTAGATTTCTCCTGGGAAAATGGCAAACTTCGGCAAATTTCCAGTTCCTTCTGTGCACTAGTCTTAGTCAGTGAGCTTGGGCCTATTATTTCATGTACCAGCTTTGTGAAGAAGACATTGAAATTTTTACTGTAAATAGTTCACGACATGACCCAATTTCTTGCAAATTTTGGTAAGAAGGTGAATGGCGAATTTATTTTAGAAAAATATCAAATTGGTTGTCTGCAGAGAAAAAGTTCTCTGTTTTGCTGAATCAAAAATATTTGTTTGCGACACTTATTGAATTGATAAAATTTGGTAAAAATTACTGGAGATAGAGGAGGATGTGATTAACCTGCTGACCGAATTTCACAGCTAGAGGTTGTGCGCACCCCGAAAATGCATTATGGAGAGTAATTACTATGACAATGCAAAATATCTAAATGGATGGGATCTCGAATAAAAACCAAATAAGTGCAGTAACCATCCATCCTCATCCCAGCCTTGCCATAATATTTACCCATTCATAATACAAATCCAACGTGCCAAATTTAGAAATAAAGAGATATTTGGAGAGTTGATTCACCAGTCCGAAACGGCGAAGTGTGCCCGTCAAACCACACGAAGGTGCCGACCAAACACGATACACACTTCTGGGGACATGGCCTACGGTTGAATCAACATCCATGCATCTCATCATTTCTAAATTCTTACTAATGTGTGACTAGTCTAGGAAAGTTCTAGTCCACACTTTCATCTCTAGCAATGGTATTCAATAAATGGTTGTACAAGTAAGTAAACTAAATTTACTACATCAGAGTTACATAGGTCAAATGACCGAATAATATGATTCAGCGGAAGCTTATCTACCCATACCACAGGCAATCCGACTAGGGGTAGACCCCTTAAAGAATCAATCCTGAAGAAGTAACGAATTCCCGTAGCACTCAACCTACAGCAAAGATTTATAACCACACAAGTAAGAGTCAATACATTATCGAAATAATGTACTGGCAAGGACAATCCTATATCGCTACATGCGAGCTCTAAAATCAAGGAGATGGCTATTTGTGGGTTCAGTTTTGCATAAAGCTAATTTTAGTTCACAATCATTTGCAACGGTATTTAATAAAATATTAGAAACATGTATTCCTGCTTGCTGCCCTCCATGGCAACAAGCCACCATAAGCATTGTAATAAGCACAATAATTCTCATAAGTCACCAATCCTCATCCCAATTTCATAAACACATTTAAAAGCATAAATCTATACTCAATGAACACCACCATGCCACTCATGACCGTGAGCACGGCTAACCGATTAGTTTTCACTCTGCAGAGTTTGTACAACGTTACCCACATGATGTGATAGAAGCCATAACGGCTACACCCTAGGTTGGTCAATACTCACCGGTATCCCACACTCTACACGTTGTGATAGCAACGGGGTGCCCGATCTTCCGTTAGGTAGAGATAACTATCGATTTGGTGGAGAATCGACACTCATGATCCAGCTTCTGATCACCAAGACCTGAACCCTGTAATCGTAGCACCACGTCCCCTCTCGTTATCAACCGTGCGCTGCCCGGTTGACCTCGCCACGAAGGCTAATCCCTGCATGCGAATTGAAGAACACAAACAAGAACAAGAAAGAATGCAACTCAATTGCAGATGAATGATTATACTCTCGAGTTGGGGTCTCACAAACCGATAAACGGTGAAACTGTTCAAAGACAGAATAATCTAAGCAAAACCCGACTTAAACAGTGGTGGTTATGGAATATATATGAGTTAGGACATCCTAGGGTGAAGGTTTGCCCTGTGAGGGATGCACTCCTCATGGGTTTAGTCCACGACACAATTACAAGGCCCAAGGCCCAAGGCCCAAAACAAACTCGGACTGGAAGAGGTACATCTCTTATTTTCACGATTTCAGATAACGCAGGAGGAATTTTGATGTGAAACCAAAACTATCATAAAGTAGACTTCATAAGCTTTCCAACAAGTACTTGTAGGCCCTGTAACTCCTTCTGGATCAAAAGTTATGGCCATTTTAAATTGACGCTGTCTCCCAGCCCGAAACTGAATCTGTCTCGGAAATAGGAGTTTACTTGCACTTGTTGTCTCCACTTCAATATGTGGTTTCTTGAGCTATTCTCCATGGTCTTCTCCCAGGTTCCTGAGAACAATAAAATCATCATAAGAATTAAATAGCATGACATTCGTAGAAATATTCTCATGTAAGCTTAGGAACGCATTCACCTGGCGATTAAGTTGACGGGCACGTGCGCGAGTAGTTGGTCCTTGGATCGGTTGCACCTCTTGTTCATCATGCAGAGGTTGTAAGTGTGTATCTAAAGACATGATATCCTCATCATCCTCCCCCTCTTGATTTGGAGTCGTCATCGACTCAAGGTCACCTTCGTCACCCAAGTAAGGCTTCAAATCAGCAACATTGAAAGCATCACTCACACCATAATCTGCAGGCAAATCAATCTTGTATGCATTATCATTTATCTTCGCAAGAATTTTAAAAGGACCAGCAGCTCGAGACATTAATTTTGACTTGCGCAAAGTAGGAAACCTATCCTTTCTTAAGTGTAACCAAACAAGATCACCGGTTCAAAAATAAGCTCCTTTCTACCTTGACTACCAGCAAGTTTATACTTTGCATTCATACGCTCAATATTTTTCTTAGTAGTCTCATGTAACTTAAGCACAAATTCAGCCTGTGTCTTAGCATCAAAATTCACTTTTTGTGAAAATGGTAAAGGCAATAAATCAATTGGAGCGCGAGGGTTAAAGTCATATACCACCTGAAATGGGCTCATATTTATGGTGGAGTGCAACGAACAGTTGTAGGCGAACTCCACATGTGGAAGACATTCTTCCCATATTTTCAAATTATTCTTCAAAACAGCCCGCAACATCGTTAACAAAGTACAATTCACCACCTCCGTTTGTCCATCGGTTTGGGGGTGGCAAGTTGTAGAAAATAGTTACTTCGTCCCCAATTTTCTCCACAACGTCATCCAAAAATGACTCAAAAACTTGGTATCTCGATTTGAAACAATTGTATTGGGCACACCATGTAGACGAACGACATCCCTGAAAAACAAATCAGCAACTATGGTAGCATCGTCGCTCTTATGACAAGGAATGAAATGTGCTATTTAAAAAATCTATCAACAACAACAAAAACACTATCCCTCCCCCACTTTGTCCTAGGCAATCCTAAAACAAAATCCATAGAAATGTCTTCCCAAGGAGCACTAGGAACGGGTAGAGGCATATAAAGACCATGTGGATTAAGACGGGACTTAGCTTTGTTACAAGTGCTACATCGTGCAATGTATCGTTCAACGTCACGCCGCATTTTTGGCCAAAAGAAGTGAGTAGCCAGCATATCCTCCGTCTTCTTCACTCCAAAATATCCAATCAATCCACCTCCATGTGCTTCCTGCAAAAACAAAAGACGAACAGAGCTTGTAGGAACACATAATTTGTTAGCTCGATATAACAATCCTTCATTCAACACATATTTATTCTAAGTTCTTCCCGCTCGACAGTGATCATAAGCTTCTTTAAAATCCAAATCAGTAGCATATAATTCTTTTATTGTCTCCAATCCAAAAATTTTATGATCAAGTTGAGATAACATAGTATAGCGCCTAGATAAAGCATCAGCAATCACATTGTTTTTGCCTTTCTTATGCTTAATGATATATGGAAACAACTCAATAAATTCTACCCATTTAGCATGTCGTTTATTCAATTTAGCTTGACTTCGAATATGTTTCAAAGACTCATGATCAGAATGTATGATAAATTCCTTTGGCCATAGATAATGTTGCCAAGTCTCTAATGTTTGAACCAAAGCATATAATTATGTATCATAAGTTGAATAGTTCAAACTAGGTCCTGACAACTTCTCACTAAAGTATGCAACTGGCTTACCTTCTTGAGTAAGCACACCTTCAATCCCAATCCCACTTGCATCACATTCAAGCTCAAAAACCTTACCAAAGTCAAGGAGTTGGAGTAGTGGTGCATGAGTCAACTTCTCTTTAAGCAAATTGAAGGCGTCTTCATGTGCTCGTCCCCATCGAAAAGGAACGCCTTTCTTTGTGAGCTCATTCATGGGAGCGGCAATGGAGCTGAAATCTCTCACAAAGCGACGGTAGAATCCAGCTAACCCAAGAGAGCTCCGCACCTATGTAACTGATGTAGGAGTCGGCCAACTCTTGATCGCTTCTATCTTGGTCTCATCAACTTCAATTCCCTGTGGAGTCACAACATAACCAAGAAAAGAAACTTGTTCCGTGCAAAAAGTGCACTTCGCGAGGTTACCGAACAAATGTGCATCTCTCAAAGCATTAAAAACAGCACGTAAATGTTCCTTATGTTCATCTAAAGACTTGCTGTAAATAAGTATATCATCAAAGTAAACCACCACAAATCTACCAATGAAAGTGCGTAAAACTTCATTCATGAGTCGCATAAAAGTACTAGGAGCATTAGTCAAACCAAAAGGCATTACTAACCACTCATACAAACCAAATTTAGTTTTGAACGCGGTCTTCCATTCATCACCCAATTTCATTCTAATTTGGTGGTATCCACTACGCAATTCTACTTTAGAGAACACAACAAAGCCACTTAATTCATCAAGCATATCATCTAACCTAGGGATAGGATGATGATATCTAATAGTTATGTTGTTAATGGCTCTACAATCCACACACATGCGCCATGACCCATCTTTCTTAGGCACCAAAATAACAGGCACAACACAAGGACTAAGACTCTCATGTACATACCCTTTTTCAAGCAAGTCTTGCACTTGACGCTGAATTTCCTTAGTCTCTTCGGGATTGGTCCTGTACGGCGCATAGTTTGGCAACGCAGCTCCTGGGATCAAATCAATTTGATGCTCAATTCCTCTCATAGGTGGCAGACCCGGGGGTATCTCACTTGGAAATACATCAGCAAACTCCTGCAAAAGGTTAGTATTAACACGTGGCAAAGAAGGAGGCAAATCCTCAAGTGTAAAGAATGTTTCCTTGCAAACTAAAGCATAGCAAACAGATTCATTAATATTTAACTCAGAAATCTCAGATTTAGTAGCTAACATGGAAGCTCCTTTCAACTTAAGTGTGTCTTTCCTAGCATGTGGTTCTTTTTTCTCCTTTTTAGGTGGAAAAACATCTTTAGCTACGTGTTGATTTTCAGACTTAGAATTTTCAGCACGCGCTATATCGTCCTTCAAAATTTTAGCAGGGGTCATTGGTAACAACTCCATCTTCTTACCATTGTGTGTGAAGGTGTAAGTGTTAGTTCTACCACGGTGAAACACATCTCTATCATATTCCCAAGGCCTACCCAACAGCAAAGAACATGCTTGCATAGGCACAACATCAAAGTTTGCACTATCATGGTAATTTCCAACGGAAAATTGCACTCTCACAACTTTACTTACCTTCAACTTACCACAAGAATTGAACCATTGGATGTAGTAAGGCCGTGGATGTGGTTGTATAGGCAAACCTAGCTTGTCAACCAAATCTGAACTAGCAAGGTTGCTACACTGCCGCTATCAAATGACGACACGGCATGCTCTATTGTGAACCATGAACCTTGATTGGAACAAATTGTGGTGCTGATTTTGCTCTGCCTTCTCCATTTGAGCACTTAGCACCCGTTGTGCTACAATGCTCAAGTACTTGCTTGTATCTTCCGCACCTATGTGGTCCACTTCCTCATCGCTCTCGTCTTCAGCACCTGCATTGTTAGTGCCATGTGCTAATTCATCATCCACATCACTAGCACTAGTGTACTCACAATCACCTGTAGCAATGAGGACTCTCTGGTTCGGGCAATCACGTTGCACATGCCCCATCCCTTTGCACTTCAAGCACTGGATATCTCTTGTTCACCCCGTGGAAGCAACCGATGATGCACTTTTTGCGGGTGCCTGCGAACGAACAAATTTACTCACCTCGGTAGCATGGGATGTTGGCGCCGATGCCTCTGATCGCGCCCGATTGGTGGAGGGTGTAGCAGTCCGGCCAGTGGTGGAGGTACTTTTTCCGGACCCAAAGGGAGGCCTCGATGTAGATGTGCTTCCCCAATTGTTCCTTCTAAATGGCTGCCTTCCTGCAATTCCTGTTCAGCTAATATAGCTAGATGGAACAATCGGTTAAGAGAATTGTATTCTTTATATTGAATAATGTCCTGAATATCACGTCTCAACCCCCCATAAAATCGAGCATTCTTATCCTCCTCATCCTCCTCTACCTCACAACGCAACATTCCTATTTGTAGCTCCTAAAAGTAATCTTCTACAGATTTTTCTCCTTGGTCTAAGCGTTGCAACTTATTTCTCAAATCACGTTTGAAGGAAGGAGGAATAAACCTACTCCGCATTGCTCGCTTCAACCTTGCCCATGTGTCAGGTTCTAAGCCAGTTTTAACTAGTTCATTCCACCAGATAATGGCAAAGTCCTTGAACTCACTAGTTGCTTGCCTAACCCTATGGACTTCAGGAACTAGATGGGAATTAAATTTTTGCTCTACGGTCATCTCCCAATACAAATAAGCTTTAGGGTCATATTTTCCAGAAAATGACGGCAAGGTAAATTTAACTTTAGCAAAAGGATCATCGTTACCTCGCCCTTGGTGGCGGTTACCTCCCATACCTCACAGGTTGAATCGCAGCCATTGTTGTAGGCGCTCGTCACGAAGTGCATCACGTGCGTCGCTATTGTTGGCTTCTTCATCTTCATTATCTCCGTCATCATCAACAAGTGGTGGTGTTGGGTGACGGTTAGTTGCCAATTGCTCGATGCGGTTAGTGAGGGTGGTAATGCTCCCCCACGATAGCCTGGAGGTCTTCCCGCATAGCATTCACGGCAGCTACATTCTCCTCAATCTTCTGATCTAGTTTAATGATCTCCTCTTTAGAAGCACAATCAGCGAAATCATTCACCTCACCTGCCATGGTTAGTAGAGAATAGGAACAAACAACAGAAAAGTATGATCCCTATCAACTACTACTATGCAAGGATAGTGAACACTCGCAAATGGAAGCACCTTACCGAGCTCTTACAAGGTTCTGAGACTAGCGAGCAAGGAATGGTACAACCGGTGGCTAGTTCGTGATACCTTGAGGGCGTGATCCAGCGATTGCAAGGGTCGAGACCGTGATGACCAGAAGTATATATGTGGAGCTTGGGAGGCCAAAAATGTTAGTGGCACACAATTCAATAACAGATAGTAATGCTGAAAAAATGTCCCAAGCACTTGTCCTAGTTGCTGGCCTAAACGAATTCTAAACCAGATGTGATAAAACAAGGACAGCAGCAAAGAAATAAGGACAAGGTAAGAACACAGTACAAAATAGCACACAGATGGCTCCCTGGTGTGTCCTATGTGCTCTCCTTTTTTTCTTTTTTTTCTTCTTTCACACCTTTTTTTATTTTTCTGATATTTTTTTCTCAACTAGGAGCACAGGAACAACAACCTCAGGAGGTGGCAGCTCAAACTGATATAAGACGTGGCCTGTGGAAATACACGAGCATGCTTTAAAATTCGTGCTAGAACTTCGAAGTGTGAAAACCCAATCTTCCGGCCTGAATTTTGCAAAACTAATTTTGGTGAACCCGATGAAGTGGGGGGTAGCGGATGGGAAATTTTTTGTAGATGTCCGTAGACTATTTATTTACCTGATTCCGACCCCGTATGTGAAAGTTATGGCTGTTTCAAGGAAGGTCCTCCATATCAGTGTTTTGGTGGAGGCTGATTCGGAATCAGGTGGTGACCCAGGGATGATATGGTGGCGGTGGCTGCTGGGGAGGTGGATGGAGATACATGGTGATCAAAGGACGTGATATATGACACTAAAACAGAACAAATAATGACCAACACTTGCACAGGATGGTTAGTATATGGGAAAACAGAGACAATGATGGTGGTGGTGGCTAGGGTTTGTAGGGGTGCGGTGGAGGGATCACGAACTGGACTTAGACACAATTTAAGCCAGCAACCGAACTCGACCTAAGACACCAACTCAACACTACGAACTCTGAAACAGAATTATGCAAAAGGCTAAACGTGGTTGTAGGACAGGAAAACCTACGACTACCAATTTTGTTTTTGTGGCTTTTTCTGGACTCTAGGTATAGATACAAAAATTGAAACAGAACGGAACAGAATGATACCTAACGGGCAACCTTCGCTCTGATACCACTTGATGGCAACGGGGTGCCCGATCTTCCGTTAGGTAAAGATAATTATCGATTTGGTGGAGAATCGACACTCACGATCCAGCTTCTGATCACCAAGACCCGAACCCTGCAATTGCAGCATCACATCCCCTCTCGTTATCAACCATGTGCTGCCCGGTTGACCTCGCCACGAAGGCTAATCCCTGCATGCGAATCGAAGAACACAAGCAAGAACAAGAAAGACTGCAACTCAATTGCAGATGAATGATTATACTCTCGAGTTGGGGTCTCACAAACTAATAAACGGCGAAACTGTTCAAAGACAGAATAATCTAAGCAAAATCTGACTTAAACAGTGGCGGCTATGGAATATATACGAGTTAGGATGTCCTAGGGTGAGGGTTTGCCCTGTGAGGGGCGCACTCCTCATGGGTTTAGTCCACGACACAATTACAAGGCCCAAGGCCCAAAACAAACTCGGACTAGAAGAGGTATATGTATTGTTTTGACGATTCCAGACAGCTTAGGAGGAATTTTGATGCGAAACCAAAATCATCTGAATGTATACTTCATAAGCTTTCCAACAAGTACTTGTAGGCCCTGTAACTCCTTCTAGATCAAAAGTTATGGCCATTTTAAATTGATGCTGTCTCCCAGCCCGAAACTGAATCGGTCTCGGGAATAGGAGTTTACTTGCACTTGTTGTCTCCACTTCAATATGTGGTTTCTTGAGCTATTCTCCATGGTCTTCTCCTAGGTTCCTAAGAACAATAAAATCATCACAAGAATTAAATAGCATGCCATTTGTAGAAATATTCTCATGTAAGCTTAGGAACGCATTCACTTGGCAATTAAGTTGACGAGGACGTGTGCGAGTAATTGGTCGTTGGATCGGTTGCATCTCTTGTTCATCATGAAGAGGTTGTAAGTGTGTATCTGAAGACATGATGTCCACATCACGTTGAGTGCGGCCGAGGGGTCACAACATAGCTTTTACATTACCTAACATTTAGCCTTGCACCAGCACGAGGTGTGTTACTCCACATCGAGGGGCTACCCCGATGCCATGGGTGGTGGGCCCACGCCTTAACCCAGCGTCGTGGCGGCAGCCTATCCGGCTTCCCACGAGGCACACAACGTTGTATTGGACAAATTTAGATGCCTATTCCGTTATGGGACATAGGTAGTTCCTCTGAACAGCCCTACATTCCGTTGTAGGCACTGCCCATACTACTTAGCCTACCAAAATGCAAGGCTAAACATTAAGTAACTTAATCCACTATGGCTATCGAATACTAGCACATGTGGTTATACTGTTTAACATGAGAATATGACACTGAGTTCAGTCCTTAATCGACTCAGGCAAACACTCCCCCTATCGGTGTGCAACTACTCCATATGCACACCACTTGCCGCCCAAGTCTAAAATCAGGTTTTTCATTATTTTAGTTCACAAATGACCAGAGGCTTCACCTCCGTCCAGAAGTTATAAAATTCCCATTTTCAAAGGTATATAGTGATCACTATAATATTTAGCAGTTACTAAGCATGGCTTAGTATAAGCAGGTGTATTAACTTAACATAGACCCCATGAGTACAAATCAAGTACTCTAACCAAGCCTAAGGTTACAAACAGTAAGGAGTACAACGTTTTAAGGTGGATCATGCAACTAATAGGTTATAACTACCATTTACCACAATTCAAATACCGTTATTCACAAATACGCATGCAATTTTACAAACAACAAATTTCATTCCCCAAAACATAGGATTCAATTTGTTCAAGGAGGAGGAGAGAATACTTGCCTTACTCTTAAATACTCGGATACCAACTATCTCACTTCTTCACCGATATCGAATTCGTTCTCTAGAAAGAAAATAGCGTACGACCGAATAAATAGCAAATAATGCGAAAACTCCAAAATGCTCTCATATGCATGAGGTTTATACCATAGGTTGCTACTGATCTAAAGTTTATTTTGGTGAAAGAAGTTTTATTTTATCACTTTTTATTTGGGAGTTATGAATTTTACAAATTTGTACTAGAATAGACCGTTTATTCCCTAGGTAAACTATAGGTATATTTATAGGAGATAGTTTTGTCAAAAACTTGTCTACAGGGTTAAACATCACTATTTTACAAGACTAACAAAATTGGTTTCACAATTTTTAGAGTTGGGATGAATTTATTATGAATTTTACAAGTTCTATACGTGGATATGTCTAGTTATAATATTAAATATCTAATTAACTTTTAAAGTGTGTGGAACCTATGAAGTGGTTTGGTACTGATACTAGATGAATTTTGGTGAAGAAGTTTCTATTTTATCAACTCTTATTTTTGGACATATTAATTTTGTAAGTTTTAGATCTGTATATGATACCTATACGTGTATTTTAGTATATATGAGTTTTAGGTCTAAGTTTTATAAAATATAGCTTTACATATTTTGAGAGGAATATCCTGTGAACCTACTGCCATTTGGGTGTATTTCATTTAGAGTTAAATAGGGTTTCTATGATTTTCGGAATTTACTTTACCTTTTATACCCTATGCAAAACATTTATCTTTTGCATAAATCAAAAGGTGTTATATGCACTAATCTTAATTAATACTCTGCTTCCAAAATAATAGAGCAAGATGTTTTGAAGCTAACAAAATTGGTTTCATCATTTTTGAAGCTCATATGAATTATCTATACCTTTTAGAAGTTAAAGCATTTTTATATGCCAATGAAGGTATCCACCTATGCTCCAATTTATATAAAAGTATCTTTAGCTAAGATTTAACCAAGTTTTAGTCTTCTACAGAGAAGTCCAGTATTTAGGAACTTATCAAACATTAATTTGAATTAAAGGTGAAGTAGCTAGTATTAGTATAGTGTTTAAGTATTTTATATCCTTTATTATTTTTGAGACATTTTAGGTATTGACTCTTCCAGATTTCAACCTACAGAAATAAAGTACATAATTTTGTTATTCCAACAAATTTTGATTCATCCAATTTGGAGTTAAGTTAAATTTTCTATCAATTTTAGGAGTCCTCATACACCTTATATACTAATTAAAGTATTTATCTTTTCTACATATTTTAGAGTCATTGTTTGTATTAGTTTGGTCAAAATTTTAAGTCTACAGGAAAAAGGGGTCATAGTTCCCTGCGTCCAATAAAACTAAGCTCATCATTTTTGAAGCTAATATGACTTTCCACTTAATTTCACAAGTTATAGTATATATTATGCTACGCAAAATTTTAGAGGTGTTTTCTCTATAGATGGTGCCAAATTTTTGTTTATAGCAATAAAGTGACTATCTTTATAAATCTAACAAAATTTAGGTTACTCAAAAATGAGTGATAATGAAATAATTATGGAATTCCAAAGTTTAACCCTTTTTCTGTTGTAAAATAAATCCTCTAGTCATTTTCCTTACTATTTCTTCTTTTCTCTTATTTCTCCCCAGCCAGGGCCCACAGGGCTACTGTGGAGGCCATGGACCCCAAGTACCTCATCATCAGCATATGGGCCACTCGGATAGAGGATGGGCCAAATCATGTAATTAGAGATAAGATAGCACCCGACAGGCTTTACCTTGTATGATAAGGAATAACAGTCTTAGTCGGATAAGTTTCCATCTCTAAGAAGAAAATCCTTTGGCCGTATCCGGCTAGGATCCTTATCATGTACCCCTGTCCCCCAGTATATAAGGGGAGACAAGGCTACCCTCAAGGGGCGACGACGAGATCATCAGATCATCAATCGACAAACACCTCAGGGGAATAACACCACAACTGGACGTAGGGTACTACCTCACATCGAGAGCCTGAACCAGTATAAAATCTTCCTTGTGTTCCTCTGCAATCCACCGAGTTTCCCCTTATCGAGTAGCCCTATAGTTTTATTGCCGATGTAAAACATCGACAGTTGGCGCGCCAGGTAGGGGCTCCGGCGAGTTTCTTCATCAAGAAATTTGATGGATCCAACAAGCGGAGTAGACGGCAACAAGTTCTCCCCTGGAGACACAATTTCCTTCGAAAGCCTCAACTTCGTTGCCGACCAGATCGGCAACCTCACCTTGGCCGAAGCAGATCCAATCTAGCCGACAGAGGAACTAGCCGACGTTGCACCAGTCGGCCCACAGGACGCCACGATCTCCTTCAACGATCTACTGCAGCAGTCCTTCACTTCGCCGAGTATTGGGACAACTCTTTCCTTCGGTGTCCGACTTGCGCTAGGCCTTGAGCCAGCTCGGGTTGGGCCAAGAAGGAGGGAGATCATCAATCTCCTGCACGGATTAGGCGATGCTCCAGATCTACATCCCGCGCAACAGACCCGATCTCCTGCGATTCAGTTTGGACACGGCCAAGTGCCGTTTCAGTTTGGATCTAGAGAGGTTGGGGTCGTCCTTACTTCGATAAACTACTCAGAGTCTGACTCCAAGTCGGATAATGGTTCGAACGCTAGTTCGGACTCCAGTCTGGCAAGCTTCCTCCTCCCCCGCGAGATCTTTATGGCTTCAACACCACCACCCGAGGTACGCCGACTACAAGAGGAGCAACAGGAGGAGGCGCGCCGACTACGACAACAGGAGGAGGCTGACCGCGAGGCTCGCAATGACGAGCTACGCAAGGCTGGGTGAATAGCTCAGCAGCAGATTCTCCAGACTAAAGTCGACGATCACGACGTCTTCGTCATGCCACAACAGAATGTTGTGACCGCCGCGACCTTGCTGGACACGCTTCAGCTCGGGCCTGATCACCAGGCCACCCCAACTATCACCAAGATCAAGGCGATGATCACGGCTGCCGCCTGCCAGCAACATCAACAGCAGTCAGGCGACACCGTGCTACCGACTAACCGGTCGGGATCTCTAGCAGTGGGCTCATCCATGTCAGCATGGCGTCGGGCGGCCGGCTCAAGTCGGCCACGCGAGGAGTCGAGGCAAACGTCACTCGGCAATGACAACCGGCGGCGTCACCAGTATGACCGCCGGCCTAACCAAGACCTCCGAGAGCGCCTACAACATGACCTCCGCCACACCATCAACGCCCGGCGCCACAAACGACGAGAAGATGAACGCCGCCGACAGGAGGACGAAAACGAGCGCTTTGGTCTCCATCACGAGTGGTCTAACCACCGTGGTCGAAGCCCGAGCCCTCACGAAGACGAAGGCATTCTAGCTTTCACTCAGGAGCTACAGGACGTTCACTAGCTGACTGGCTTTAAGCCCACAGGAATTGAAAAGTATGACGGCAAAACAAATCCCGAGTCCTGGCTCACCGTATATACCCTAGCAGTCCGAACTGCTGGGGGCGACAACAAGGCCATGGCTAACTACCTCCCGGTTGCGCTAGCCGACTCGGCGAGGACATGGCTGACAGGGCTCCTGAGGCGGTCAATCGGTTCCCGGGGAGAACTCAGGGAGCGGTTCATCGCCAACTTCCAGGGGACCTACTAGAGGCCGTCTTCAGAGCACGATCTTTATCAGCTGCACCAAAAGAAGAATGAGTCTCTACGAGATTTTATCAAGAGGTTCTCCGAGAAGCGCAACAAGATCCCAACGATCCGAGACGAGGCCGTCATCGCTGCCTTCCGCAAGGGAGTAAAGGACGCCCCGTTCATCGCAAAATTCACTCAGAAGCCACCACCCTCTATCCGGTCTCTTTTTAACATGGCCAACAAGTACGCCGACTCGGCTGAAGCGGTCGTAGAGGCCCTCGACGAGAAGAAGGAGTCCCGACAGAAAGACCAGAAGGCAAAAGCCAACAACGAGCCGTCTCAAAACAAGTATGGCAGCCGCAAGCGGAAGTCGGACAATGAGGTGGCCAACATGGAGCGCACTCGGTCGTGGCCCCAGCGGAATAACGACTACCAGAAAGTCATGAGCGGGCCATGCCCCTTTCACCCCAAGTGCAAGCACGTGGCCAAAGATTGCTACATGCTTAAGAAGTTTGCCTCCGAGCAAGCTTCATCATCTGGCGCCGACAAGGACAAAGACAAGCCAGATCAGGGTACGGCCGACAATTTCCAAGATCCTCAGGCCGAGCTTAACCATATCTTCGGAGGGCCGCCCGCGTATGAGTCCAAGTGCAAACAGAAGCTATCAGCGCGTGACATCAACATGGTCTCTACGACGGACACCCCCAGTACCTGCGCTGGTCAGAGATGGCTATTACCTTAAACCGCGCAGATCACCCAGATCGGGTCTCGCACCCGGGACGCTATTCGCTCGTCCTGGACTCGGTCGTCAAAAACATCAAGCTGAAGAAAACCCTCATCAATGGAGGCAGTGCACTCAACATCTTATTCGCCAAGACTTTGAACGAGATGAAGATCCCTCGTTCAGAACTACGGCCGAGTACGGCACCCTTCCACGAGATAATTCCCGGCCTGTCATCAACTCCACTCGGGCAGATCACATTGCCAGTAACCTTCGGCACGCGGGATAACTTCTGCACGGAAAATGTCTGCTTCGAGGTTGCCGACTTTGAGACCGCGTACCACGCGATACTCGGACGACTGGCACTCGCCAAATTTATGGCGATACCGCACAATATATACATGGTGCTCAAGATGCCTGGGCCAGCAGGAGTCCTCTCCCTCTGCAGCGACGTCAAACAACCATTCACCTACGACAAGGAGAGTTGCGAACTGGCTCAATCACAAGAAGCGGCAGTCGGGCGCATCAGCATCCGGCAAGCCGCAACAACTGAAGTCGAGCAAGATCAAGTTCCGACAAAAAAGGCGGCGAAGTCGGGAATTTCAGCGGACTCTGACACGAAGAAGATCCCCCTAGACCCTTCCGACCCCTCCAAGACTGCCCTAATCGGGACCGGACTCAACCCCAAATAGGAAGACGCGCTCGTCACCTTCCTACAAGCCAATAAAGATATCTTCGCATGGAAACCGTCCAACATGCCGGGCGTACCAAGGGAGGTGATCAAGCACGCCCTAAACGTGAAGACAGATGCCAAGCTGGTCAAGCAACGGCTGTGGTGCTTCGCTCAAGACTGCAAGGATGCTATTCGGGAGGAGATTACCAAGCTCCTCGCAGCCGGGTTCATCAAGGAGGTCTATCACCCGGACTGGCTGGCTAACCCAGTTCTAGTCCGGAAGAAAAATAGTAACTGGGGCATGTGCGTCGACTACACCAATCTCAACAAGGCGTGCCCCAAGGACCCATTTGGTCTTCCCAGGATAGATCAGGTGGTAGATTCCACGGTCGGGTGCGACCCACTCAGCTTTCTCGACTGCTACTCAGGATACCATCAAATCAGCCTGAGGGAAGAAGACTCCTTAAAGACATCTTTCATCACGCCGTTTGGAGCATACTGCTATATCACACTGCCGTTTGGTTTGAAAAACGCTGGAGCAACCTATCAACGGGCAATTCAGCGGTGTCTGCATACTCAGATCGGGCGCAATGTGGAAGCCTACGTCAACGATGTGGTGATCAAGACCAAGTCCAAAGAAGACCTCATCGCTGACCTAGAAGAAACCTTCCAAAATCTTCAACGATTCAAGATGAAGTTGAACTCGGAAAAATGCGCCTTCGGAGTGCCATTCGGCAAGTTACTCGGCTTCATCGTCTCGCACCGTGGCATCGAGGCAAACCCGGAGAAAGTCAACGCCATAATGAACATGGCTCCCCCGACTAACTAGAAGGACGTCCAGAAGCTGACAGGCTAC
This sequence comes from Oryza meyeriana var. granulata, assembly GCA_003991445.1. Classification (NCBI taxonomy): domain Eukaryota; kingdom Viridiplantae; phylum Streptophyta; class Magnoliopsida; order Poales; family Poaceae; genus Oryza; species Oryza meyeriana. Next base: position 108,060 of record RYFJ01002569.1, read on the forward strand.
ATGGCAGCACTCAGCCGATTTATTTCCCGACTGGGCGAACGGGGTATGCCCTTCTTCAAGCTACTCAAAAAGGCGGACAATTTCCAATGGACTCCGGACGCCCAACAAGCCTTCGAATACTTCAAACAATTTCTCACATTCCCTCCCGTGTTGGCATCACCTATGCCCCAAGAACCGCTAATGCTATATCTGGCGGCAACCACTCAGGTAGTCAGCACGGTGCTGGTGGTCGAACAATCCGAACAGGGTCATATCCAGAAAATACAACGGCCAGTTTACTTTGTCAGCGAGGTGCTTGCTGACTCGAAGACGAGATATCCGCAGGTCCAGAAGCTGTTATATGGCCTACTTATCATAGTCCGGAAGCTAGTGCATTATTTCCAAGCACATCAAGTAACAGTGGTCACAGTGTTTCCACTCAGGGATGTCCTTCATAATCGCGAGGCCACCAGCCGAATCGCTAAATGGGCACTCGAGTTGATGGTGTTCGATATCACCTTTCAGCCAAGGACAGCAGTTAAATCACAAGCTCTAGCCGACTTCGTGGCCGAGTGGACAGAATTTCAACTGCCTACATCAACAGCAAAGCTAGAGTACTGGACAATGTACTCTATGGATCAGTGACGCCGGGGCTGGAGTCATATTGACGTCCCCCATCGGCGAAAAACTCAAGTAAGTTCTACAAATCCACTTCCCGGCTTCCCACAATGTCGCCGAGTACGAGGCACTCATCCACGGGCTCCGCATCGCTATATCACTCGGCATTCGTCGACTGGTTATGCGCGGAGATTCCCATCTCATGGTAAACCAAGTCATGAAAGATTGGACATGTCTCGATGACACCATGGCGGCATACTGTTAGGAGGTTCGCAAGCTGGAAAACAAGTTCGATGGGCTAGAAATAACACATGTCCTGCGCCAATACAACGACGCGGCAGACGAGCTGGCAAATATGGGATCCAAGCGAGAAGCGGTTCCAACTGGAATCTTTGTCGAGCAACTCATGGAACCATCAGTCAAGAAGAAACCGGCACCGGAGCAGTCGGGAGGCGAACCTACCCCGGCTACAGACGAGGTGCTGCACATATGTCAAGACTGGCAGACTCCTATTGTCAAATTTCTCCTGGACGATGAACTCCCAGAAGATCGCAGTCAAGCCGAGCAGATCAAGCGTCGAAGCAAAAGCTTCCTACTAGTCGAAGAAGACCTGTACCAAAGGAGCGCATCCGGTGTCCTCATGCGTTGCATCACCATCGAGGAGGGCAAGCAGATCCTGCAGTCAATCCACTCGGGCATATGTGGCAACCATGCCGCATCCAGGACGTTAGGCGGAAAGGCTTACCGGCAGGGATTTTTCTGGCCCACAGCAGCGACAGACGCCAAGGACATTGTTCGCAAGTGCGAGGGTTGCCAGTTCTACGCAAGACAAACAAATCTCCCAGCCCAGGAACTCCAAACTATCCCTATTTCTTGGCCATTCGCAGTATGGGGGCTCGACATGGTCAGACCTTTCAAGAAAGCGCCAGGAGGGTTCACACATCTATTCGTCGCAGTTGATAAATTCACCAAGTGGATTGAGGCTAAACCCGTCGCAACGATAACAGCGGCACGAGCAAAGGACTTCATCATGAGTATACTATACCGATTCGGGGTCCCTAACCGCATCATCACCGACAACGGCACTCAGTTCACGGGCAGCGTATTCCAGGACTTCTGCGAAGATTTCAGCATTAAGATCTGCTATGCATCTGTGGCACACCCGTGGAGCAATGGGCAGGTCGAACGAGCCAACGGTATGGCCTTACAAGGCATCAAGGCCAGGATATTTGGCCGACTACAATCATACGCAGGCCGGTGGGTACAAGAACTCCCATCTGTTCTCTGGTCTCTCAGAACCACGGTTAGTCAGGCAATAGGGCAATCCCCTTTCTTTCTGGTCTACAGAGCCAAGGCTATGCTACCAACAGAGTTACAGTTCAGCTCTCCGTGAGTCCGGGCTTACTCAGAAGATGTCTCAAACAACACCCGACTAGTCGAGCTAGATCAGTTGGAAGAAGCAAGGGACATCGCAACAATCCAGTCGGCAAGGTATCTTCAAGGCCTGCGTCGCTACCACAATCGCAATGTCCGTGGCCGCGCCTTTTTGGTCGGGGATCTCATCTTGAGAAAAATACAAACCACCAAAGACAGGCACAAATTATCCCCAATCTAGAAAGGGCCGTTCATTATAGCCGAGGTCACGCGGCCAGGCGCCTACCGACTGAAGACCGAAGACGGTGTTCTCATCAGCAACTCATGGAATATAGAACAGCTACGTCCTTTCTATACCTAAGTTTTATACTTTTTCATGTGTACAGTTTCTCTAACTCACTACGCCGCTTGTATCAACTGAGTAATGAGTCGGGGGCTGCATATATATATGTGCTTTGTCAACAATATATGAGCTTGTCCTACTCTAGTTATGAAGCCTTACTACGACTCACGTTTGCCCGAGTACAGTTTTTTACATTGAACGATTTTATTAAGCTCTGATAGACTAACTCGGCGTAAACTACGATCAAGTAAAGCTAATGACAACTGAGTAATAATTCAAAGCTTGGTGGCATTGCACGTATATTTACACATGTTTTCCACAAAAGTTTATACATACCGACTACATGATATGTTGCTCTTACAGACCCAGGTCTCGAGTGATTATCTCAGCAGTCGGCCTCGCCCGGGCTATCAGCTCCAGCGCCTCCTCGGGCGTCATCTCCTTGGCAAACCCCTCCCCGATGGCTTCAATGTCTGCCCTCGGGTAGATCGATTTGGTCATCGCCAGGGTCTGGGCCACGCTAGCAATGACATGCTTATCCGAGTACCTCTTCAAGGCACTTGGTGCATCCTCAAGATGCGCCACCACTTGGGGGATTTGGCTGCAGCTGGTTCCCACAGGGCTGGGATCCATTAGATCAAGGAGCCCTTTCACGGACCCGACGAGGGCCTCCCCTGACTCCGTGATAGCCCTTATCTCCTCTGTGTAAAACTGATATTGGGCCTGGACATTAGTTCTCATATCTGTCCAGGTCCACCGGCAAGTAAACTTGTCAGTCTTGGTTGCAGATGGAATGATTAAAGGATTGGTTAAGATCATCGTCAAGATGGGGACTTACTCAAGTAGTCGGCCTCCCACTTGGCCACGGTCTTCTCCAGTTGAGCTTTTTCCTTGCCGAGCTTGATGGTGGCCTCTCTTAACTCGGCCTTCTCCCGTTCGAGCTCAGCGTTGGCCTTTGTCAGGTCGGCCTTGTCCTTTTCAAGCTCGGCCTTGGCTTCTTCGGCCTTCTTCAGTTGGGCTTTCCCCTCTGTTCGGGTCTTTAACTCGGCTTCGAGGGCTGCACGACAGATTAGTCATGGACTCAACCTTGCAGCTAGGATGCAACTGGGCAGTCGGGAACAACGCAGCTGGAGAAATACAACAAGGGTTCAGTTGGGAATATGCATTCAAGGGATTTACCTCTGATCTTCCCAGCTTGGGCCCAATTTTCATCCCTGAGCTAGGTGGCGGCATCCTTCAGCCAAGCTTCCCTCCCCGCGTGGTGCTCCTCCATCTCGGCCTTTAACGCTCGAAGCTGCTCTAATTCTGCGAGGTGGGGGCCATTTTGACCAGGATCTCGGTCATCTCCTCATTATGGTCAACAAGCTTCTGCTCAGGGAAAGAACAAGTCAAGAGTGGAGTCAGACGTCAAAACAAGAAGACCACCACGACTCTGCCACAAGAATTATACCCCAACTCCCTGGGACCCGGTGATGGCGGTGCGAAGCAAGCTTTCGCGTTCCCTTCTCACCGCGGCCTCATCAAGCTTGAAACTCTTCACGGTTCCGTCAGGCGCCGTCCAGGTGAACGTCTGAGGGAGCCTATGCGGAGGTGCTTCAATCCGAGGAAGGTTCGGGATCTCCAGCGGCGGCGACAACGACGACGACGACCATGATGGAGACGGGGTCCCGGCCCCCACATCAGCGTCCTCTGCGGCCTCAGGGGTCGACTCGGGGGCTCCGACAACGGCCTCGGCAGCGGGCGTCGGCTCAGGGGCTAGGGCAGCAACCTCAGCGACTGCTTCTTGGTCGGGTGGCACCAGCAACCCCGCGGTCAGGACCACCTCAGTCTCCGTGACTTGGCTGGCCACCGGCTCAGCAGGTGTGCTCGCAGGCGCCGGCTCGGCTAGGGTGGGCTCTTCAAGAGGAGCGGTCGGAGCGATCTCCTTGAGATCGATATCAACACGCTTCCTGCATGGCGAAACAGACATCAAAATACCACTGCAACAGACAAGAATCTCAGAAGATCCGGAGCAGCATACCTCTTGGAGAACTTCAATCTCCCGCCAGGCGATCCGGGTCCTTGTGGAGCACTGCGCCCGGTTGTTGGCCTGGTCGGTGAAGCAGTCGGCGGCGGCGTGGCAACTGGAGGCGATGTTAACGCCAAAATTTGGTACGGGTCGTTACCATGTTCGGTTAAGGAAAGAAGCGATATCAGCCATTGGAAACTAATCGAGAAGAGTCCGAGCTTGGGAAGGAATCGTGAAGACCACGTTATGGCAGTTATTTATCTTATCTATTAGATAGTTTTATCTTTTAGGAAACCTGATCTCTTGTCCGATCAGACCTGTTAGTTTTCCTTTTCTAGTTAGGAAAGTTCTGTTCCGTGTCCTATAAGGACTCTTGTAACTCGGGGTATATATACGTATGCCCGGGGACCTTGTAAACCATCTAATCGATCAATACAACTTCGGCGCATCGCCACCCTTTACCAACGGGTTCTTGCTTCTCGAGCGGGGCTGCATCGGTTAGGTCCGAACTCCTGCGAGAGGGTAAGTCTCGTTACCCCGACTACCAATCGGCTAGGACTTTCTCGGTTAGGTCCGATATTCTAGTCAGTCTATGGTAGTCGGCTTACCACGGTGTATCGGATCTGTCTACGGCTGCATCGGTTCGGTCCGACCTCTTAGGCTGGTCAGGTATATCACATCACGCGTGTATAGTTTTTATCAGTTTATCGGGGGTAGTTTATCATCAGTTTGTGCTGCATCGGTTGGGTCCGACCTACTAAACTGCTAGCGATAAATTATTCCTGTTAGGCTGATATCCTTTGTGCAAGCGTCTTATCGGAATGTATAGCCGGTAAGTTATTTTCATCACAGTTGCATTAGGTCTATCGGCTCGTTGAGGTTCCTTTACTATTATCGATCTGTGCTGCATCAGTTAGGTTTGAACTACTAGATCGATAATAATAGATTTATCCTTGCCGAGCCGATCGGTGTATATGCGACGTTCTATCGGAGTGCTTAGCCGATAGGTTATCTTTTTATAAAGCCGACTGTATTATCCTTACTGTTTGTCATCTATATTATCATCGGTTTTCTAGCCGATGCACATGTGTTTCCTTGGCAGTCGGCTGGCTTACTATCTTGCTTATCTATTTTATCATCGGCTCCTAGCCGATGCACATGTTATACTGACATCTTGTCTATTTGCTCATAGCGCTATCGGTTTCCTAGCCGATACACAGGTGCCATCGGCCATCGGCTACAAGGAGCCTACATCAGCCCGTATCGGCCGATAGCCGATGTGCAGTTGCTGCTGACCCGGGCACGAGCATAGCGGCGATCGGCTGGATAGAATCCGTATCGGCTTACTGGCCGATTGGATCAGTAATCAAATTTCTTCATCTCCTTGTCAATTACGGGGTCAAATTGACTGGCACGCCTGCGAACCTCAAGATTTTAGGACCTGCACTGGAGCTAAGCAGATCTCCCAGGCCTTCGTATGTTCAATCGCATCAAACCAGATCATCAGCAAGCTTCTTGGCACACCCGGTGGTTTTTGGTGCGAACAGGCGACCCCGGCGGTGGCGTGGCCGACTCGGGCACCCGTGCGCTTGGCAGCGCCTGCTCGGACCGCGTACTCGGTGGTGCTTTTGTCGGGCTCAGCAATGTCGAGCTCGGCCGAACTGATCCCAACCTGGGACTTGATCACCTGGGCGTCGCGGTGGCGGTGTCCTTTATCTTCAGGCCTCCTACCACGACACGTGGTGTCATGGCCCCCTCACCCCGATATAAGATAGGTTTTTTCCCCACTTTCTTGAAGTCAGGTTGGGCAGCAAGGGGGCTCCTCGGCCTCTTCTTCGACTTGACGGCCGACAACGGGCGGGAGTCCTCATCAAACTCCTCGTGCCACTACAGATGAGTCAACAAAGTACATCATACAATGCTGGACAATCGCAGACACAAGCCCACAGGCATTCATCACAGAAGAAGGATGAAGATTACCTTGGTACGGGGCCGAATGAAGCTATAGGTCACGATCCGGCGATTATCGTCTTCGGTCACGATCACCCCTTCGGAGAAGTAACCAAGCAGGGTCTTAGTCACTGTGCGCTTGTCGGCCGACTCGTTGCTTACTCGGTCAGGATCATTTTTGCCCTTAAAAGCCCAGCCAAATGCGCTCCTCAACTTCAGCGGCTGGATGCGCCGAGTCAGGAAGCGACGAGCCACCCAAGGTCTAGTCAGGCCAGCTTTCTTGAGGTCATCTAATTTCCCGAATAATTGGTGCACTTGGCCCATCTCCTCGAAGGTTGGATCTGCCGACCAGCTTGGTAAAACCACCGGTGGCAAGCCAGTGAATGGACGCAAGGAGGGAGCCAGAACTGCGCAATAGAACCACTCCTTGTGCTAGCCTTTCAAGGAAGATTTCAAGGGCAAATCAAGATATGTTTTCTTCCCATCACTCCTCAGCTGGAGACCAACCCCCCCAATCACACTGATATTATTCTTGGAGGGTTGGGGTTTGATGTGGAACAGATGCCTGAAGAAATTAAAATGGGGTTCCACACCCAAAAAGCACTCACATAAAGTAACAAATATGGAGCTCTGAAGAATCGAGTTGGGATTCAAATTCACCAACTCCAACCTGTAGAAGTCGAGGATGCGGCGGAAGAAATCGGAAGAGGAAAGGCACAAACCCCGATCGAAAAAAGAGGCAAAAACTACTGTTTCACCAGATTGGGGATTTGGGATCGACTCACCCTTAGCCGGCCACCAGTGGATTACCTCTTGGATGGGCAACTTCAGTTGACTCTCCAGCAATTTCAGCTTCACCGAGCCGCAATCTGAAGTCGGCCAAGCATTCTTCGGCGCGCTCGCAAGATTCGAAGCTTTCAGCATGATTGGGAGCGGAAAGATTTGGGCAAAAAGCGAATCGGGGGCTTGGAACAGACAAAGAGGATTGGAATCGCCCGAGTTCGAGCGGGGAACAGCAGCAGCTAACCCTAGCCGAGCGGGAGGCGAAAAGTTGGGCGCGAAGGCGAAAGACGAAGCGATTGGCTGATTTGGGGAAGATGAAGGAATCTTTTTCTCTCTCCCCGCTTTTTATAGAGCCGATACCGACTAACAGGCTTGGGCCTACATAGTTGGTACTAGGCCACCAAGGCATGAGTTCCTACAGTAGCATGCCCCATGTGGGCCGCCTGCAGGCTGAGTTGAAATTATAGCGCTGGTGCTACCAACAGGAGCCGATGAGGTAAACAGATATGCTTCATGAGAGCCTTATTGCTAAACATATATATTTGGGTATCTGTTTTATCCACCAGGTATCGAGGATATATCCTTACATGGATCACAAGCTGGTCTTCATTAAAATTGGAGATACAGGTATCTTTCTCGAGTACACCTGTCCACGCTGTGGATTTATTTTCATAAAGTTGTACTCAGACTACATGCATGGCCATCAGTTGCCATGAGCAACATTTTTCCAGCTGACATGACGCTGAAGAGTCTAACTTTCGAGTAGTGCACTACTCAGGAGAGACTATAAATCTCTCATTCCTGCTAACATAATGTGGAGGAGTCTAACTTCTGGGTGGGACGCCACTCGGGAAAGACTATAAATTCCCTTTCCAACTGACATGAAGCTGAAGAGTCCCATATACGAGTAGCATCCTACTCGGCAAGACTATAAACACACATTCCGACTGTTATGAAGTCGAAGAGTCCTATATACAAGTGGCATGCTACTCTACAAGACTATAAATTAAATTCCGGTTGACATGATACCGAAGAGTCTCATATACCAGTAGTAATCTACTCAGGAAAGACTATCAAGTTAAAGATCTTTGACTTTATGTTTAATTGTTTTCACAATTAAGCACAAAGTCGGAGGCTACACCTAATAGGTACACCTATTCAGCGCACAATATTCATACATCTACATGAAGCCCTTCATAGCTTCACTGCCAGCTGACATGAAGCAGGACTCAGGAAGAAGACTTACTCGGATAAAGAGTACTTGGGAGAATCGCACTCGGGCAATCTTCACTGTGGAGGACGAGCACTCGGCATCAGCTGTGACTCAACTATGAAGTCTCAGGCTACTGTGGAGCCATGGCCCCGGTACCTCATCATAGCATAAGGGCCACTCGATAGAGATGGGCCGAATCATGTAATTAGAGATAAGATAGCACCCAGCAGGCTTTACCTTGTATGATAAGGAATAGCAGTCTTAGTCGGATAAGTTTCTATCTCTAAGAAGGAAATCCTTTGGCTGTATCCGGCTGGGATCCTTATCATGTACCCCTGTCCCCCAGTATATAAGGGGAGGCAGGGCGCCCCTCAAGGGGCGACGACGAGATCATCAGATCATCAATCGACAAACACCTCAGGGGAATAACACCACAACTAGACATAGGGTATTACCTCACATCGAGAGCCTGAACCAGTATAAAATCTTCCTTGTGTTCCTCTGCAATCCACCGAGTTTTTCCTTGCCGAGTAGCCCTATAGTTTTATTGCGGGTGTAACACATCGACAGGTTGTCTGCAAGAGAAAAAGTTCTCTGTTTTGCTGAATCAAAAATATTTGTTTGAGACACTTATTGAATTGATAAATTTTGGTAAAAATTACTGGAGATAGAGGAGGATGTGATTAACCTGCTGACCGAATTTCATAGCTAGAGGTGATCTGGTTTATCTTTGGTGAATTTTAGAAGTATACCCATTCATCTTTATCTATCTCCCTAGTGTAGCTGATTTGAGGGATTTTATTGAAGTACTTACTGAAGTGATAAAATCATGGAAAATTTACAGTAGATAAGTTGTGTTGTATACCGATTATAGAAACTTTCTCATGATTTTATATTAAACCTATCGTCCTTAGAAACTATTTAGGCTATGGAAATGTTCATGCATTCTATTATGGAAATGAACAAACAATCACTTCTATCTTATTATTTTCCTAGGTTAAACTTTTATAATTTCGTTCCTAACCTGGAAGAAATCCTACGTCATTTTGTGAATCTTTTTAATCAAGTTTTTTTTTAAATTGAAAACTTGATTTCACTACTAAATTCTCCTAGGAGAAATCCTGGTATGTTACAGAGGTGATCTGGTTCATCTTTGGTGAAAATGCAAAGTAAGGATAGTGACCCAGTTTTTCCTGCAGTCTAAATTAATTCCCTAGACCTTTTCTCCTGTCATTTTATGTGGTTCCTTTGGGAGATAAATTGAACCAAAATTTCTGGTTGAAAGTTTCATGTTGACTCATACTCTGATAGAAGGGCACTGCTTGATTAGTCTTCATTTTTATTCGGTGAATTTTAGAAGCATACCCATTCATTTTTAGCTAGCTCCCTAGTCTAGCTGATTTGAAGGATTATATTGAAGTACTTACTGAAGTGATACAATCATGGAAAATGTTGTTATGCTAGCATAAAAGATGTGTTTTCATTGCCTCCCGCATTTCATACATCACTGTTATTTCTTTACAACTTTCTTGGTATGTTACAGCTCTACCCCCCTTACAAAAGAAATCTCATCCCCGAGATTTTGCTAGCTTTAAAAGAAACTTGGAAACTCGGCTCTAAGCTTGTCCTCCCTTTCCCATGTGGATTCCTCTAGAGTATGATTACTCCACTGGACTTTGAGCATCTTGATACTACGGTTTCAGGTACGTCGCTCAGCTTCTTCCAATATACGAATTGGATACTCTCTATATGAGAGGTCTGGTTGTATGGATATGTTTTCCATAGGAGCAAGATCATTGGTAGCTCTAAGACATTTCTTGAGTTAAGAGACATGAAAAACATTATGTACTTCTGAAAGTTGAGGTGGCAATTCCAATTGGTATGCTACTTGTCCCCGTTTTGCAATAATTCGGTACGGTCTGATATAACGGGGAGCTAACTTTCCGTGTATTTGAAATTGTCTAATGCCTCGCAGTGGTGATACTTTGAGATATATGTAATCACCTACTTCGAAGCTTAATTCGCGACGACGGTGATCAGAATAGCTCTTTTGGCGTGATTGTGCCTCCTTGAGCCATCTTCGAATAATAGCCACATTTTGTTCAGCTTCCTCAATGAGAGTTGGACCAAAGAATTGTCTTTCTCCCACTTAGGACCAGAACAAGGGTGTTCTACATTTTCTCCCATAGAGTGCTTCAAATGGAGACATTTGAAGGCTAGACTGATAACTGTTATTATAGGAGAATTCCGCAAATGGTAGGCATTTTTCCTAGTTTGTGTTGTATGTCATGACACAAGCTCGCAACATATCTTCGAGAACCTGATTTGTACATTCAGTCTAACCACCAGTTTGAGGGTGAAAGGCTGTGCTGAAAAATAATTCGGTTCCAAGTAGTCCATGTAAATTCTCCCAAAATCTTGATGTGAATTGTGGTCCACGGTATGAGACAATTACTTTAGGAACCCCATGTAGCCGTACAATGTGTGCTAAGTAGAGCTCAGCTAGTTTGGCCTCATTATATGATACATGTACAGGAATGAAGTGAGCCACTTTAGTTAACCGATCAACTATAACCCAAATTGAGTCATGTCCATTTGGGGTTCTTGGGAGACTAGTGATAAAATCCATTCCTACTTCATCGAACTTCCATTCGGGTAATTTCAATGGTTGAAGTAAACCCGTTGGACGTTGATGTTCCGCTTTAACACGTTGACATACCTCACAGATAGCCACGTAAGCCGCAATATCGCGTCTCATGCTAGGCCACCAATATAGGGTACGTATGTCTTGGTACATTTTTGTGCTTCCAGGGTGGATAGACAATGGGGACTTGTGTGCTTCATTTAAAATGGTTTCATGAAGGTCTTGATTGTCTGGGATATATAGTTGTCTTCCATGAATGACCATGCCATCGGAATTCAAGGAAAAGTTTGGTTCCCTGTCTTCTTTCATATTGTGCTTGATTTTAGCCACTTCTTTATCTAAAAGCTGAGCGGCTTTTATTTGGTCATAGAGTGTTGGTTGTAGTGGCAATGCAGCAACATAGCCATCCTCTACAATTTCCAAATCAAGTTTTTCAAATTCAGGAGCTAAATTGGGTTGATTTTTCAGGACTTGAGCTGTAATATGGTGAAGCTTCCAACTGAGTGCGTCAGCCACCATATTAGCCTTGCCTGGATGATATTGGATGTTAAGATCATAATCTTTTATGAGTTCTAACCATCTCCTTTGTCTCAAATTCAGATCTGATTGGGTGAGGAAATACTTCAAGCTTTTATGATCGGTATAGATATTACACATTTTCCCAATCAAATAATGTCTCTAGATCTTTAAGGTATGCACTACGGCTGCTAATTCCAGATCATAAGTTGGATAGTTGGTTTCATGAGGTTGTAACTGACGCGAGGCATAAGCCACTACTTTACCCTCTTGCATCAACACACATCCAAGCCCATGATGAGATGCATCACAATATATATTGAAGTGTTTGTGTATATCAGGCATGATTAGCACTGGGGCTGTGGTGAGCTTTTCCTTTAACATTTGGAAACTTGACTCACATGCTTCTGACCATACAAACTTATGCTCCTTCTTGAGGAGTTGAATTATTGGTCTTGCAATCTTGGAGAAGTTCTTAATGTACCGGCGATAATATCCAGCTAAACCGAGAAAACTTCGAACCTCATTGATAGTTTGAGGTTGCTTCTAGGAGAGTACTTTGTCCACATTGGTTGGATCTACAGCAATTCCTCCTTCTGATATAATATGGCCAAGGAAAGGGACTTCCTTTAACCAAAATTCACATTTGGAGAATTTTGCGTATAGCTTGTGTTCACGCAGCTTGTCAAGAACCATATGTAGATGTTGTGTGTGTTCTTTTCCGTTTCTTGAGTAAATAAGAATGTCATCAATGAATACCACCACAAATTTGTCCAGATACTCCATGAATATTTTGTTCATTAGGTTCATGAAGGTAGCAGGAGCGTTGGTCAATCCAAAAGATACCACGGTATATTCGAATAGATCGTAGCGGGTGGTGAATGCTGTCTTTGGAATGTCCTCCGGTTTGATTTTGAGTTGAAAATATCCTAACCTTAGGTCAATTTTGGAAAAGATCTGAGCACCAGTCATTTCATCGAAGAGATCATCTATTCTAGGAAGTGGATATTTGTTTTTGATGGTGACTTCGTTTAGAGGACTGTGGGTGCCATGGGCCCCGGGTACCTCATGACAAGCATATGGGCCACTCGGATAGAGGATGGGCCTAGCCTTGTAATTAGAGATATAGCTAGATTCGGCAGACTTCGCCTTGTATAGAAAGGAATATACAGTCCTAGTCGGGTACGTTATATCTCTAAGGGGAGATCTCCTAGTCGTAATCCGATGGGGACTCCTACCTTGTAACCTTGTCCCCCAGTATATAAGGGGAGGCAGGGCGCCCCATGAGGGCAGAAGAGCTCATAGAAGCACACGGCCATACAGTTCATCAGAACTACCACCGTATATCCTTAAAGGAATAACACCACAACTGGACGTAGGGTATTACCTCACATCGAGGGCCTGAACCAGTATAAAATCTCCCTGTGTTCCTTTGCAATCCACCGAGTTTCCATCCGCCGAGTAGCCCCATATATTTATTGCCGGTGTAAAACATCGACAAGGACAATAATCCACACACATGCGCATGGTACCGTCTTTCTTTGGTACAAAAAGTACCAGACATCCCCATGGTGATGAGCTGGGACGAATGAATCCTTTCTCTAGTTGCTCATTAAGTTGGGTTTTGAGTTCAGATAGATCCTAAGAGGTCATACGGTAAGGGCTTTTAGAAATAGGTGTTGTTCTAGGTTTCAAATCGATCACAAATTCGATATCCCGGTCGGGTGGCATTCCTGGTAACTCATCGGGAAATATATCAGGATACTTGCACACTATAGGTACATCTGAGAGTTGAGTAGTCACTATCGCATGAAGGGATGATGTTTTAGAGCTGGGAGTATGATCTGGTGTGAAAGTGATAGAGTTGCCATCCGTATTTGTTAGAGAAACAGTTCTATTGGCATAGTCAATAGTTCCTCTATGTTTAGTTAGCCAATCCATACCTAGGATGATGTCTATTTCCATGGAATTTATTTGGATTAGATTTGCTTTGAATTTTGTGTCCATTATCCTGATTGGAATATCCTTACACATTTGTTCTGTTCTGAAAGTGGAATCAAGTGATTGTATTAGCATGACCATTGGTAGAAGTTTGGTCTCTAGGCTCTGTTGGTTTACTGTTCTGGTAGATATAAATGAATGTGATGCTCTAGAATCGAAAAGAACAGAAACGGTGTTGAATTTACAAGAAACATACCTAGCATCACGTCAGGTGCGTCAGTGGCCTCTTCAACATTTACGTGGTTCAGACAACCATGTCCAAACGCTGGGGCTGGTTTTGGTGCGTTACGGCCCCCACGCTGAATTCTATGACCCTGGGCTAGAGCACGTAGTGGAGCTTGAGCAACTTGTTTGAGAGGTTGTGGTACTTGCTTTCTAAGATGAGGACAATTAGAAGCATAATGTCCCATCTGACCACAATTGAAACAATTGACATTTACTGCCCGACCTTGTGTGCCAGCTTGATAACTGCCGCGGTTATACCGTTGAACCGCCTGTTGTTGCGGACGCGGTGCTATGTATTGAGGCCTTGGCTGAATTCTTGGAGCTTGAGGTGCAGGGGAACGATACACAATCCTCTGCATCACACGGGGACGGGTGGGACCGGCAGTAGTCTTTCGGGTTACCCATTTTTGCTTCCGCTCTTCCATCACCTTCTTCCCACTGGACTCCACTCTAAGAGCCTTGTCCACCAATGATTTCATGCTATGGATTTCATGAGCGGAGAGGGCATATTCCGTCTCTGGGTTGAGGCGGTCTCGGCAAAGTTTCACTTTCCTGGCCTCTGTAGTTATCTCTTCAAGAGCACACCGGGCAAGATAATTGAAGCGGTTGAGAAAGTCCATGAGAGGCATATCTCCCTGCTTCAAGTTGAGGAATTCTTTCCTCTTAAGCTCCATAAGACCATCAGGGATGTTGGTTGATCGAAATCCTTCCTTAAAAACTGCCCAAGTGATGGGCTCATCAACAGGAATGAGAGTCTTGTAGCTTTCCCACCATGCTGTGGCTGCACCTTGAAGATAATGCGCCACATAGGCCGCTTTTTCCCTTTCGTCACAGCGGGCAAGGTTGAGTTTGGCCTCAATATCACGAAGACAATCATCTGTGTTGAGAGGATCAGTCGCAGATGAGAAGTTCGACGGATGAGTATGCTGGAAGTCTGCTAACTTCGATTGCCCTTGATTTAAATTCTAGGTCATAGCCGCTCCAATGCTTTCATTGCTGGTGACCATTCGCTCAAAGAGCCGATTCTGCATTGCCAACAATTGAGCTATGGTGGGCTCTGCACCAGAAGCTGGCATTTCCCCATTGGAGTTGGAGGGGTCTATGTTAGACATTCTGCATGCAGATATAGAAAAGTCAAGACCCAATATAGAAATGATTCAAATACACTAAAATGATCATGTATACGGCAAGGTTGATTAATCTAGAAACATAGTGCGGAGCTAGAAATTCAACCATATGGGAACCTAGCATCGGAATTATGTTGCCATAGTCTCAATTTAATCATCATGTACTGAATAGCACAAGGAATAAAATTCGGAACGGTAAGCAACACATTCTAAGAATAGATAAGTACATACACCGAAACGGTGTTTACATCTAACCATAAGGTTCAATACAAATGGGAATACAGGGCAACCATTAAGCTCTTGTCACATGACAAGGCATACAACAAAATTTGGTTACCAAAAATATATTAAGGGATCCCACATCCTAGGTTACAAGTGGGTTCTACATCCACCTTCCATCTTTCCTAAGGAAATTTTACATAGCCTAGGATAGATGGCTAGTGCCTACTATTACATCCTTAATTCATAAATGCGTATGTCCCAGCGGACAAATCTAGGAGGTCCCATGGTACCAGGCTATGGAAGAACAGTTGCGATGGCATGAATCGAGGTTGACCTATGCTCCACCTCAATGTAGACATCTGCGGGTTCAGGCAGGATTTCTTCTGGTTCGTACATAGCATCTTCCCCAAACATGAACTCTGGTGAGTAGACTTCGCTGCGATTTCTAGAGAATAGACACCTCTCCAGCATTGCCACTCTACTACGAGCATTCTCCATCTCTTCATAGGTGAGACGGTAGAGCTCATCCAGGGATCTTAAGAGACCTGCAAGTTGTAGGTGGACGTGGCTGGTCCTTCTCCTAGCTCATTCATGCTTGGAAATTGACGTCAGCCAACCCTTGGGTGCATGGATGGATAATAAAAGAAGTGGTCCACCAATTCTGGAAGTTCATGACGAAGGTGGGCTATGGCAATGTATGCACTGTGATAGAGGGCAAAGGTGCAGTTCCAGCCGTGTCCAACATACTGGCAATCTCTCTTCTCTGGAGTTCTGCCCCTGATGCATACTCTAGCCATCATCATGGTCTGGGAGGTCCCGATCACTGTGTTTAGCGGGTGATATTCAGGAGGGATGATAAACCCTGCGTACTACATCATCAACCAGAGGGTATGCTGCATAGTGTTAATGTTGTACCCTCCGGTGTACGCATGTGGCTGATGGGCTTCTGACATCTACACAGAGATTACAGTAGGGTTAGCCAATTTAGTAAGAATACAGAGGGCTATTGGAGAAACTTAAGTGGAGTTCCAAAGAACAAAAAGATTGTGCAACATGTGGATTGGACTAGTTCTGCCATGCATAGTTCTCAGAAAAAGCAGAGCCTTATGGTCACCCTAGCGATATGATAAAATTACCAAATTTTTTATTCAGATTCCCTATAAAGTTTTCTTTGTTCTGAGAGAAAATTAGAATTTTTGCATGGGTAGTTTTTTTATATAGAAATTAAGCAAGTTAAGTGCCACAGTTCTGGAACAGATTGTCCAGGGCATTTGTCAAATTTTTATCTCTCAGATTACTGGTTCAAAAATTCCCAGAAAATTCCTAGGACTTCCTCACTGGGTTCCTAAGGTACTTGTGGGAGCCATGGGCCCCGGGTACCTCACTACAAGCACATGGGCCACTCGGATAGAGGATGGGCCAGATCATGTAATTAGAGATAAGATAGCACCCGGCAGGCTGTGCCTTGTACAATAAGGAAACATAGCCTTAGTCGGATAGGATTCTATCTCTAAGAAGGAAATCCCTTGGTCGTATCCGACTGGGATCCTTACCATGTACCCCTGTCCCCTAGTATATAAAGGGAGGCAGGGCGCCCCATGAGGGCAGACCAGATCATTGATCGTAAAACCACCTCAGAGGAATAACACCTCAACTGGACGTAGGGTATTACCTCACATCGAGGGCTTGAACCAATATAATTCTCCCGTGTTCCTCTGCAATCCACCGAATTCCAGGTCGCCAAGTAGCCCCATAGTATTATTGCCGGTGCAAAGCATCGACAGTTGGCGCGCCAGGTAGGGGCCCGGCGAATTCTTCATCAACAGATTCGATGGATCCCATCAACGGAGTCAAGAGCGACAAGTTCTCCAATGGAGACACCATCACCTTCGGGAGCCTTGATTTCGTCGCCGATCAACTCGGCAACCTCTCCTTGGCTGAGGCAGATCCGATCTTGCCAGCTGAGGAGCTAGCCGGCGTTGCGCCAGTGGGCCCCAGGGACGTCGCCATCTCCTTCGACGATCTACTACGACAGTCCCTCACATCGCCGGACATCGGGACAACTCTCTCCTTCGGCGTCCGACTCGCGCTAGGCCTTGAGCCAGCGCGGGTTAGGCCGAGAGGGGGAGAGATCGTCAATCTCCCGTACGGATTCGGCGACGCTGTGCATCTACAACCCGCGCAGCAGACCCGACCTCCAGCAATTCAGTTTGGACACGGTCATGAACCATTTCAGATTGGATCTAGGGAGGTCGGAGTCGTCCTAACTCCGATAAACTACTCGGAGTCCGACACTAAGTCGGACGGTGGTTCGAGCATCAACTCGGACTCCACCTTGGCAAGCTTCCTCCTCCCCCGCGAGATCTTCATGGCTTCAACGCCACCTTTCGAGGTGCGCCGACTGCAAGAGGAGCAGCAAGAGGAGGCGCGCCGACTACAACAACAAGAGGAGGCCAACCGACAAGCTCGCAACGACGGGCTTCGACAGGCCGGGCGAGCCGCCCAGCAGCAGATCCTCCAAACCAAAGTCGGCGACCACGATGTCTTCGTCACGCCGCAACAGAACGTCGTGGCCGCCGCAACTCTGCTGGACACGCTCCAGCTTGGGCCAGATCATCAGGCCACACCAACTATCGCCAAGATCAAGGCGATGATTACTGCTGCCGCCTGCCAGCAGCAAGAACAGTCAGGCAACACTCACATACCGACCCATCGAACGGGCTCTCCAGCGGCGGACTCATCTGCATCAGCACGACAACGGGCGGCCGTCTCCACCCGGCAGCACGAAGAGTCCCGCCAAACAACACTCGGCAATACCAACTACGACAACCGGCGGCGTCACCAATATGACCGTTGACCCAATCAAGACCTCCAATTGCGATTACAACGCGATCTTCGCCACACCCTAAGGGCCCGGTGCGAAGAACGCGAAGAGGATGAACGCCGCCGACTGGAGGATGAACACGAGCGCTTCGGTCTCCACTACGAGCGGCTACACCGCCAAAACCGAAGCCCAAGTCCTCACGATAATGAAGGCATTCCAGCCTTTACTCGGGAGTTACAGGACGTCCGCTGGCCAGTCGGCTTTAAGCCTACCGGAATCGAAAAGTACGACGGCAAGACAAACCCAAAGTCCTGGCTCACCGTTTACGTCTAGCAGTTCAAGCTGCTGGGGGCGACAGCAGAGCCATGGCTAACTACCTCCCAGTCGCATTATCCGACTCGGCGAGGACATGGCTGAACAGGCCTCCCAAGGCGGTCGATCGGTTCCTGGGGACAACTCAGGAGCGGTTCATCGCTAACTTCCAGGGGACCTACGAGAGACCGCTTCCGAGCACGACCTTTACCAGCTGCATCAGAAAAAGAACGAGTCTCTACTGAATTCATCAAAAGGTTTTCCGAGAAGCGCAATCAAATCCCAAGCATCAAAGACGAGGTCTCATCCCGCCTTCCGCAAGGAGTAAAAGACGCCCCGCTCATTGCGAAGTTCACTCGGAAGCCACATCCACTGTCCGGACTCTCTCGACATGGCCAACAAATACGCCGACTCGCTGAAGCCGTCGCAGAGGCCTTCGACGAGAAGAAGGAGCCCCGACAAAAAGACAACAAGGCGAAAGCCGACAACGAGCCCTCAGAACAAGCCTGCAGCCGCAAGCGGAAGTCGGACAACGAGGTGGCTAACATGGAGCGCAGTCGATCGCGCCCAGCGCAACAACGACTATCAGAAAGTCATGAGCGGCCTTGCCCCTTCACCCAAAGGGCCGACACGCCCAAGGACTGCCACATGCTCAAGAAGTGCCTCCGAGCAAGCTTCATCGTCTGGCCCGACAAGGACAAGGACAAGCCAGACTCGGGTCCGGCTGACGATTTCCAGGACCCCCAAGCTGAACTCAACCACATCTTCGGGCCACTCGCGTACGAATCCAAGCGCAAGCAGAAGCTATCAGCGCGGACATTAACGCGGTTCCACAACGGATACCCCCAATACTTGCGCTGGTCAGAGATGCTCACCTTCAACCGCGCAGATCACCCAGATCGGTTTCCCACCGGGACGATACCCACTCGTCCTGGGACCCGGTCGTCAGAAATATTAGGCTGAAAAAACCCTCATCGACGGAGCAGTGCGCTCAACATCTGTTCGCCAAGACTTTGGACGAGATGAGAATTCCTCGTTTCAAACTACGGCTGAGCACCGCGCCCTTCCATGGGATAATCCCCGGCTTGTCATCAACCCCACTCGGGCAAATAACCTTGCCGGTACCTTCGGCATGCGACAACTTCCGTACAGAAAACATCTCCTTCGAGTCGCCGACTTCGAGACCGCGTATCACGCGATACTCGGAAGACCGGCCCTCGCCAATTCATGGCGATACCGCACTACACGTACATGGTGCTAAGATGCCGGGCCAGCAGGAGTCCTCTCCCTCCGCGAGCGACGCTAAGCAAGCCTTCACCTGCGACAATGGAGAAGCTGCGAGCTGCTCAAACACAAGAAGCGGCAGTCGGGCGCGACAGCATCCGGCAAGCCACTACATTGAAGTCGATCAAATCCAGTCCGGCGAAAAAAGCAGCGAAGTCGGAATTTCAGCGGACTCTGACACGAAGAAGATCCCCCTGGACCCTTCCGACCCTCCAAGACTGCCTAGCGGGACCGGACTCGACCCAAATAGGAAGACGCGCTCGTCACCTTCCTCCAAGCCAACAAAGATATCTTCGCGTGGAAACCGTCCGACATGCCGGCGTACCAAGGGAGGGATGCGAGCACGCCCTACACGTAAAGCCAGACGCCAAGCCGGTCAAGAACGGCTGCGGCGCTTCGCTCAGACCGCAAGGATGCTATCCGGGAGGAAATTACCAAGCTCCTCGCAGCCGCTTCATCAAGGAAGTCTACCACCCGGACTGGCTGGCCAACCCATCCTGTTCCGGAAGAAAAACGGTAAATGGCGCATGTGCTCGACTACACCGACCTCAACAAAGCTGCCCAAGGACCCATTTGTCTTCCCAGGATAATCAGGTGTTGACTCCACTGCGGGTGTGACCTACTCAATTTCCGACTGTTACTCGGATATCATCAAATTAGCTTGAGGGAACAAGACTTTTAAAAAACATCTTTCATCACGCCGTTTGGAGCGTATTGCTATATCACAATGCCGTTCGGTCTGAAAAACGCAGGCGCAACCTACCAAAGGGCTATTCAACGTGTCTGCACACTCAGATCGGCGCAACGTGGAAGCCTACGTCGACGATGTGTGATCAGTCCAAGTCCAGAAAAGACCTCATTGCGACTTGGAAGAAACCTTCCAAAACCTTCGAAGATTCAAGATGAAGTTGAACCCGGACAAGTGCGCCTTCGGGGTGCCCGTCTGGAAGTTACTCGGCTTCATCGTCTCGCGCCGGGCATCGAGGCTAACCCGGAGAAAGTCAACGCCATCAAGAACATGGCCCCCGACCAACCTTAAAGACGTCCAGAAGCTGACTGGCTACATGGCGGCACTCAGTCGGTTTATCTCCCGACTGTGCGAACGGGGCATGCCTTTCTTCAAGCTCCTCAAAAAGGCGGACACCTTTCAATGGACCCCGGAAGCCAGCGAGCCTTCGAAGACTTCAAAGAATTCCTCACATCACCCCCGTGCTGGCGTCACCCCTGCCCCAGGAACCACTAATGCTTTATCTGGCGGCAACAACACAGGTAGTCAGCACGTGCTGTAGTGGAGCGATCCGAACAGGGTCATCTTCAGAAAATACAGCGGCCAATCTATTTTGTCAGCGAAGTCCTTGCCGACTCCAAAACAAGATACCCGCAGGTCCAGAAGCTGCTATACGGCCTACTCATCACAGTCCGAAAGCTGGTGCACTACTTTCAAGCACATCAAGTCACGGTGGTCACAGCGTTCCACTCGGGGATGTCCTTCATAATCGCGAGGCCACCGGCCGATCGCTAAATGGGCACTCGAGCTGATGGCGTTTGACATCACCTTTCAGCCACGGACAGCTATCAAATCTCAAGCTCTAGCCGACTTCGTGGCCAAGGGACAGAAGTTAACTCCCAACACCAACAACAAAGCTAGAGTACTGGACAATGTACTTCGACGGTTCCCTACGGATCGCGGTGCCGGGGCTGGAGTCATACTGACATCCCCAACTGGCGAAAAGTTGAAGTACGTACTACAAATCCACTTCCCGGCTTCCCACAACGTCGCCGAGTACGAGGCTCTCGTTCACGGCTCCGCATCGCATATCACTCGGCATACGTCGACTGGTTGTGCGCGGAGACTCCCAACTCGTGGTCAACCAAGTCATGAAAGACTGGACCTGTCTCGACGACACAATGGTGGCATACTGTCAGGAGTCCGCAAGTTGGAAAATAAGTTCGACGGGCTGAAATCACACACGTCCTGCGTCAATACAACGACGCGGCAGATGAGCTGGCAAACATGATCCAACGAGAAAGCGATTCCGACTGGAATCTTTGTCGAGCAACTTATGGAGCCATCAGTCAAGAAGAAACCGGCATAAGAGCAGTCGGGAGGCGAGCTTACCCGACACCGACGAAGTGCTGCACATATGTCAAGACTGGAGGGTCCTGTTCTCAAATTCCTCCTGGACAATGAACTCCCAGAAGATCGCAGTCAAGCCGAGCAGATCAAGCGTCAAAGCAAAAGCTTCCTGCTAGTCGGAGAAGACCTGTACCGAAGGAGCGCATCCGGTGTCCTCATGCGCTGTGTCACCACCGAGGAAGGCAAGCAGATCCTGCATTCAATCCACTCGGGCATATGTGGCAACCACGCTGCATCCAGGACGTTAGTCGGAAAGGCTTACCGGCAGGGATTCTTCTGGCCCACCGCAGTCACAGACGCCAAAGACATCGTTCGCAAGTGCGAGGGTTGCCAGTTCTTCGCAAGATAGACAAATCTTCCCGACCAGGAACTCCAGACTATCCCTATCTCCTGGCATTCGCAGTATGGGGGCTCGACATGGTCGGGCCATTCAAAAAAGCGCCAGGAGGGTTCACGCATTTATTCGTCGCAGTGGATAAATTCACCAAGTGGATTGAGGCTAAACCCGTCGCAACAATCACAGCGGCACGAGCAAAGGACTTCATCCTGAGTATACTATACCGGTTTGGGTTCCCTAACCGCATCATAACCGACAACGGCACTCAGTTCGCGGCGGGCCTATTCCAAGATTTCTACGACGACTTCGGCATCAAGATCTGCTATGCATCTGTGGCACACCCGCGGAGCAACGGGCAGGTTGAGCGAGCCAACGGCATGGTCCTACAAGGCATCAAGGCCAGGATATACGACCGACTACAACCATATGCGGGTCGGTGGGTACAAGAACTACCATCCGTTCTCTGGTCTCTCAGAACCACGGTTAGTCGGGCAACAGGGCAATCCCCTTTCTTCCTGGTCTACGGCACCGAGGCCATGCTACCGACAGAGATACAGTTCGGCTCTCCGCGAGTCCGGGCTTACTCCGAGGACGACTCCAACGGCACCCGACTGATCGAATTAGATCAGCTGGAAGAAGCAAGAGACGCCGCAACAATCCAGTCGGCAAGGTATCGTCAAGGCCTGCGTCGCTACCACAATCGCAATGTCCATGGCCGCGCCTTTTTGGTTGGGGATCTCGTTCTAAGGAAGATACAAACCACCAAGGACAGGCACAAACTATCCCCCATCTGGGAAGGGTCGTTCATTATAGCCGAGGTCACGCGGCCAGGCGCCTACCGACTGAAGACCAAAGACGGCGTCCTCATCACCAACTCATGGAATATAGAACAGCTACGTCCTTTCTATACCTGAGTTTTACATTTTCCATGTGTACAGTTTTTCCTGACTCACTACGCCGCTTGTTCCAATCGAGTAGTGAGTCGGGGGCTGCATGTATATACGTGTTCTATCAATAACATACAAGCTTATTTCACCCCGGTTATGAAGCCTTGCCATGACTGATGCGTTCGCCCGGGTATAGCATCTTGCTCCGAACGTTTTTTATCAAGTTATATCGAAATAACTCGGTGCATGCTACATGGTCGGGCAAAGCTAATGACAACCGAATAATAAGTTTGGCGGCACGACACATATATTTACACATGATCGTATATGAAAGCATATATATACACCGACTACAAAATGTATTGCCTTTACAGACCCAGGTCTCGGGTAATCGCTTCAGCAGTCGGCTTCACCTGTGAGATCAGCTCCAGCGCTTCCTCGGGCGTCGTCTCCTCGGAAAATCCCTCCCCGATGGCCTCAATGTCCGCCCTCGGGTAGATGGACTTGGTCATTGCTAGGGTCTGGGCCACGCCGGCGGCAACCCGCTTGTCTGAGTACCTTTTCAGGGCACTCGGCGCTTCCTCGAGACGCCCCATTATTTGAGGAATTCTGCTACAGCTGGTCCCCACTGGGCGGGATCTACAAGGTCAAGGAGCCCTTTCACGGACCCGACGAGGGCCTCCCGTGACTCCCTGATTGACCTTTATCTCCTCCGTGTAGAACCGGTACTGGGCCTGGACGTTGGCTCTCATGCCTGCCCAGATCGCCGGCAAGTAAGCTTGTCAGATCGGCTACACACAGGTGACTAATGTATTGGCTAAGATCACAGTCGGTTGAGGACTTACTTTCGTAGTCGGCCTCCCACCCGGCCACGGTCTTCTCCAGTTCGGCCTTCTCCTTACCGAGCTTGACGACGGCCTTCTCCAACTCGGACTTCTCCGGTCAAGCTCGGTGTTGGCCTTTGTCAGGTCGGCCTTGACCCTTCAAGCTCGGCCTTGGCTTCTTCGGCCTCCTTCAGCTGCGACTCCCTCTCCGCTCAGGTCTTTAACTCCGCTTCGAGGTCTGCACCACAGATTAGCCAAGAGCTCAATCATGCAGTCATGACACCACCGAGCAGTCGGGATCGACGTAGCTGGATGAATACATCAACGGTCCAGTCGGGAAGATATGCTCGAGGATTTTACCTCTGATCTTCTCGGCTAGGACCCATGTCTCTGCCCTGAGCTGATCAGCGCCGCTCTTCAGCCAGGCCTCCCTCCTCGTGTGACGCGCCTCCATCTCGACCTTCAATGCCCGAAGTTGTTGCAATTCCGTGAGGTGGGGAGCCATCTCGACCAGGATCTCCGTCATCGCCTCGTTGCGGTCGACGAGCTTCTGTTCGGGACAAGGAACAAACCGACGACAGAGTCAAACATTAAGACAAGAAGATTGCTGGAGCTTAACTACAAGAATCATACCGCGACCCCTTGGGACCCGTTGATGGCGGCACGAAGCAAGCTCTCGCGCTCTCTCCTTGCGACGACTTCATCGAGCCTGAAGCTTTTCATAGTGCCGTCGCGAGTGGTCCACGTGAAGGTCCGGGGCATCACACGTGGGGAGCTTCGATCCGAGGCAAATGTGGGATCTCCGGCGGCGGCAGCAACGGCGGCGATGGCGAGGACGATAACCATGATGGCGACGGGGTCCTGGCCTCGGCACCGCCTTCCCCTACAACATCGGGGACCGGCTCGGGGGTTCCGTCCCCCGCTTCCGCGACGTACGGTGCCTCGGGGGCTGGGGCCTCAGTTTCAACAGCCACCTCTTGGTCGAGTGGCGGTAGTGGCCCTGTAGTCGGAGCCACCTCGGTCTCAGCGACCGGGCTGGCCGCCGGCTCAGCAGGTGTGTTCGCTGCCGCTGGCTCGGCTGGGGCGGACTCATCAAGTGGAGCAGATGGGTCAACCTTTTTGAGGTCGATATCGGCCCGCTTCCTGCACAACGAAGCAAGACATCAGAACTGTATTTTAACATACAACGACTACAGAAGGCCCGGAGTAGCGCACCTCTTGGAGAACTTCAGTTTCCTGCCAGCCTGCCCGCTCCCCGGCGAAGCGCTAGCATCGGCACTCGCCCCGGTTGGTGTCATCGATGGCAGAGGCATATCAGCCTGAGTCGGCCTCGACTCTGGTATGGTTGGTTCGGGTTCCTTCGCCCCAATCGGCCTCTGCTCTGGTTGGCCCCTTGGCGGCGCGGTTGCTGAGTACGACAACGTCGAGCCCAAGCCTGCTGATCTCAGCCTGGGACTCGACCGCGTGGGCGTTGTGGCAGCGGTGTCCTTTATCTTCAAGCTGCCACTCACGGCGCGCGCTGTCATGGCCCCCTCGCCCCGATATAAGATCGGCTTCTTCCCCGCTCTCTTGGAGTCGGGTTGCGCATCAGAGGGACTCCTCGGCCTCTTCCTCGACGCGACCGCAGACAATGGACGAGAATCTTCATCAAATTCCTCATGCCACTACAAGCAAGTCGACAAGATACCATCATGCAAGGTTGAACAATCACCGTTCCACAGGCGTTCACCACAGAAGAAGGTAGAAGGTTACCTTGGTCCGCGGCCGGATGAAGCTATAGGCGGCAACTCGGCGGTTATCATCTTCGGTGGCAACGACCCCTTCAGAGAAGTAGCCAAACAAGGTATTGGTCACTGCCCCCTTGTCCGCCGTCTCGCTGCTCACCCGGTCGGGATCGTGTTTACCTTTGAAGGCCCAGCCGAAAGCGCTTCTCAACTTCAGCGGCTGGACGCGCCTCGTCAGGAAACGACGAGCCACCCAGGGCCCCGTCAAGCCGGCCCTCTTGAGGTCATCTATCTTCGTCAACAATATATGTGCCTGGCCCAGTTCTTCAAAGGTTGGCTCCGAGGACCAGCTTGGCAACACCGCCGACGGCATACCAGTAAACGGGGGCAAGGAAGGAGCTAGATCGGCGCAGTAAAACCACTCCTTATGCCAGCCCTTCAGAGAAGATTTCAAGGGCAAATCGATATACGTCTTCTTCCCATCACTCCTTAGTTGAAGACCGGCCCCCTCAATCACACTGATATTGCTCTTGGAAGGCTGGGGCTTAACATGGAACAAGTGTCGGAAGAGGATGAAATGGGGCTCAACACCCAGAAAGCACTCGCAAAGAGTAACGAATATGGAGATCTGAAGGATCGAGTTGGGATTTAAATGCACCAACTCCAGCCCGTAGAAATCAAGGATGCGGCGGAAGAAATCGGACGACGGAAGACACAAGCCCCGATCAAAGAAAGAGGCGAAAACTACCGTTTCACCAGGCCAGGGGTTGGGGCTCGACTCATCCCTCGCCGACCGCCAACGGATCACTTCTTGGCTGGGCAACTTCAGCTCGCTCTCCAGCCGTCTCAGCTTCACCGAGCCGCAATCCGAGATCGGCCAAGAACTCCCTGGCGCACCCGCAGGATTTGTCGCCTTCGGCATGATTGGAGGTGGTGAGATTTGGGGGAAAGCGAATCAGGGGCTTGGAATAAACGAAGAGGATTGAAATCGCCCGAGTCCGGGTGGGGAACGGCTGCTGCTAACCCTAGCCGGGCGGGAGGCGAAAAGCTAGGCGCGAAGGTGGAAGACGAAGAGATTGGCTGCTTTGGGGAAGACGACGGAATCTTTTTCTCTCTCCCCATCCTTTTATAGCCTGTACCAACTAGATGGGCCCAGGCCTGTACAGTTGGTATTGGGCCGACAAGACATGAGTTCCTACAGTAGCATGCTCCATGTGGGCCGCCCACAGGCTGAGTTGAAATTATAGCGCTGGTGCTACCCACAGGAATTGATGAGGTAAACAGATATGCTTCATGAAAGCCTTACTGCTAAACATATATGTTTGGGTATCTGTTTTATCCACCAGGTCTCGAGGATATATCCTTACAAGGATCACAAGCTGGTCTTCATTAAAATTGGGGATGCTGGTATCTTTCTCGGGAACACCTGACCACATAATGAATTTATTTTCATAAAGTGGTACTCGGCCTACATGCGTAGCCATCAGTTGCCATGAGCGACATTATCCCAGCCGACATGACGCTGAAGAGTCTTACTTTCGAGTAGTGCACTACTCGGGAGAGACTATAAATATCTATTCCCGCTGACATGATGCGGAAGAGTCTAGCTTTTGAGTGGGACGCCACTCGGAAAAGACTATAAACTCATATTCCGACTGACATAAAGTCGAAGAGTCCTATATACGAGTAGCCTCCTACTCGGCAAGACTATAAATTATATTCCGGTTGACATGATACCGAAGAGTCTCATATACCAGTAGTAATCTACTCGGGAAAGACTTCCAGGTTAAAGATCTTTGACTTTATGTTTAATTGTCTTCACAATTAAGCACAAAGTCGGGAGCTACACCTAATAGGTGCGCCTATTCGGCGCACACTATTCATATATTTACATGAAGCCCTTCATAGCCTCGCTGCCAGCTGACATGAAGCAGGACTCGGGAAGACTTACTCGGACAAAGAGAACTCGGGAGCATCGCACTCGGGTAACCTTCGCCGTGGAGGATGAGCACTCGGCATCAGCTGTGACTCAACTATGAAGGTCTCAGGGGCTACTGTGGGAGCCATGGGCCCCGGGTACCTCACTACAAGCACATGGGCCACTCGGATAGAGGATGGGCCAGATCATGTAATTAGAGATAAGATAGCACCCGGCAGGCTGTGCCTTGTACAATAAGGAAACATAGCCTTAGTCAGATAGGATTCTATCTCTAAGAAGGAAATCCCTTGGTCGTATCCGACTGGGATCCTTACCATGTACCCCTGTCCCCTAGTATATAAAGGGAGGC
The DNA here is from genome assembly GCA_003991445.1 of Oryza meyeriana var. granulata. Classification (NCBI taxonomy): domain Eukaryota; kingdom Viridiplantae; phylum Streptophyta; class Magnoliopsida; order Poales; family Poaceae; genus Oryza; species Oryza meyeriana. The sequence goes on from RYFJ01002569.1 coordinate 135,680, forward strand.
AGGGCGCCCCATGAGGGCAGACCAGATCATTGATCGTAAAACCACCTCAGAGGAATAACACCTCAACTGGACGTAGGGTATTACCTCACATCGAGGGCCTGAACCAGTATAATTCTCCCGTGTTCCTCTGCAATCCACCGAATTCCAGGTCGCCAAGTAGCCCCATAGTATTATTGCCGGTGCAAAGCATCGACAGTACTGTTCAAAATTGGATATTTTATCACTTATAGTTTGGGCTGTACAAAATTAATAGGTAGGCAACCTGCAGATTCCAGATTACATTCATGTCTAGTATACGAATTATCCCACTATGAGGTATTCCTCCAAAATTTCCAAGAGAATTTATATAACCTACGGGGTAAGTCTAGTTACTACTGGTAAAGGCTCAAAATTTTATCCCTTCTGGTTCAGCCTACACAAATTTATTATTGCTGCTAACCCCAGATTTCCGATCGGTACATGCATCACTAATTCAATTTTTATAATTAGTTAGAAGGGTGCTAAACTCTCCATATTTTTACTACACTCTACTAACTAGGTTCAGAACCTATCGGATGAATAGGATGGCTATTCTTGCAAACAACCTAGGGCAACGGTCAAGCAATTTCCCATCCTAGCCCGTTTCTACCTATTTTGGGCTTCTCGTCAAATTTTGAAGGTAGGACATAGGAGTAAGAGAGTCACCCAATGATTTCAATTAAAGTAAGTTTGATATTCAAATTATTCACAGTATCCAAATTTTATCATATTACCCCATTCTCAAAATCTTTTCATTTGGCCTTTGTCAAAACCCGATCTTTTGCCCATTCGGTCTAATTATAGGCTTGCTTTGCAACTGGAGTTTTGAAATCATTTAAAAATGGTTAAGTACTACCTTAGAGTAATGGTTTGATGTTTTTAAACCATCTTTCAGAAATTACATTTTTCAAATGGTTCTGTTCCTATAGATCAAGAATAAAGAACTTTAAAACCAAAATAAGACATAGAGGAGAGTAGTTATTTAGAGAGGGATAAGATAATAAGAATGTAATGTTTTCGCAAATACCTTATAGCTGAGAACAAAGTTCTCAAAATATTCAGTTGAAACCATTATATCGACCATTCTAAGAAAGGTTTCCCAAAGTCGGTATTGGCTCTGATACCACCGCTGTGGGCACCCCAGAAATGCATTATAGAGAGTAATTACTATGACAACGCGAAATATCTAGATGGATGGGATCTCGAAAAAAACCAAATAAGTACACTAACCATCCATCCTCATCGCAGCCTTGCCATAATATTTACCCATTCATAATACAAATCCAACGCGCCGAATTCAGAAATAAAGAGATATTTAGAGAGTTGATTCACCAGTCTGAAACGGCGAAGTGTGCCCATCAAACCACACAAAGGTGCCGACCAAACACGATACACACTTCTGGGGACATGGTCTATGGTTGAATCAACATCCATGCATCTCATCATTTCTAAATTCTTACTAATGTGTGACTAGCCTAGGAAAGCTCTAGTCCCACACGTTCATCTTAGCAAGTAATATCCAGTACAGAGGGTATTTAGCTAATTAAACAAAAGTACAGATACAGATACATATTAACTAATGTTTACATAAGCCTCGGGGGCCAAATAGTAAGTCCATCGGAAGCATGACTACCCAGAAAACCCTCAGGCAACCGACTAAGGGTAAACCCTTAGATAGGACCATCCTGATCAACCTGTTCACCCACACATTCATCATACAAATCTTCATCTTCACCTGTGCATGGATCTATAGGAGCATTCACGAAAACAAAATGTAACTCAGTACGCAAGGTACTGGCAAGGCCACAATCAAACCTAACTATACATGTGAGCTGTAATCAAGGTAAAGGCTGTATGAAGAGCCTCAATTTTATTGCATAAAGCCAATTTTATTTCGCAACAATTTAAAAGAGGGATTCATAAATCAAATTGCATCCTAGGCTAGCAGAATAATATCATGGCATCATTTTGTATAGATAACTACTTCACCGCCCTCCTTGGCAGCAAGACTATAATACAACTTAATAATCCAATTCCATTTCATCGTCCTTTCATCAATCACCAAGTATAGATCAGTATAAATCTTCACCTAGCCATCCCATTCCATAAAGCATTTTAAAACATAAATCTATACTCAATGGACACAACCATGCCGCTCATGACCGTGAGCACGGCTAACCGATTAGTTTTGACTTTGCAGAGTTTGTACAACTTTACCCACATGATATGATCGCTCTAGTTTGTCTGGTACCTGTCGGTACCACCACACTCTACACATTGAATGTGGTCTAGAGGTCATAACACAGCTTTCACATTACCTAACATTTAGCCTTGCACCAGCACGAGGTGTGTTACTCCACATCGGGGTGCTACCCCGATGCCATAGGTGGCGGGCCCACGCCTTAACCTAACGCCGTGGCGGCAGCCTACCTGGCTCCCCACGAGGCACACAACATTGTATTGGACAAACTTAGATACCTATTCCGTTACGGGACATAGGTAGTTCCTCTGAACAGCCCTACGATCCGTTGTAGGCACTGCCCATATTACTCTGCCTATCAGAATGCAAGGCTAAACATTAAGCAACTTAATCTACTATGGCTATCCCATACTAGCGCATGTGGTTGTACTGTTTAACATGAGAAATGACATTGAGTTTGGTCCTTAAGCAACCCAGGCAAACACTCCCCCTATCGATACACAACTATCACATATGTGTACCATTTGCTTGCCCAAGTTTTAAAATGGTTTTCCTTCAGTTTTAGTTCACAAATATCATAAATATTCATCTCTGATCAGAAGTAAATATTTTCCCATTTCAAACGTAATTAGATGGCCATGACTTATTTTGTAAGTAGCTAGGCATGTCTAAGCATATATACAAGTATATACCTTATAGCAAGCACTTAACAAGTACTCCTACCCATCCTAAGGTTACAAGTAGTAGATTATCAACATTTCAAGGTGGGTTATGCAGAAAAGGGATTAACTACCATTGCCCACAATTTATATAATATACATAGCAAAATAACGATGCAAGTTAAAATGAAATCATTGATAATCCCAAAATTTAGGAGCCATATGTTCAAAGGTAGTGGGATTCTTGCCTTGGTTCAGGTTTGCTTCAGGTTCCTCACTATATTCTATCTCCTTGAACTCCAAAGGCTCTTCCTCTAATTTAAGTTTTAAAGTTAAAGCAAAGTCAATGTTAACGCCAAAATTTGGTACGGTTCGTTACCATGTTCGGTTAAGGAAAGAAGCGATATCAGCCGTTGAAAACTAATCCAGAAGAGTTTGAGCTTGGGAAGGAATCGTGAAGACCACGATATGGCAGTCAATTACCTTATCTGTAAATTAGGTAGTTTTAATACTTTTTAAAGAAACCTGATCTCGTGTCCGATCAGGACTTGTTAGTTTTCCTTTTATAGATAGGAAATTCGTGTGCCGTGTCCTATTAGGACTGTAATAACTCGGGGTATATATTACGTATGCCCGGGGACCTTGTAATCATCTCTAGATCAATCAAATTTGGCGCATCGCCACCCTTTACCAACGGGTTCTTGCTTCTCGAGCCGAGTTGCATCGGTTAGGTCCGAACTCCTGCGAGAGGGTAAGTCTCGTTACCCCGACTACCTATCGGCTAGGACTTCCTCGGTTAGGTCCGATATTCTAGTCGGTTCATGGTAGTCGGCTTACCACGATATATCTGCTTTGTCTACAGCTGCATCGGTTCGGTTCGATCTCTTAAGCCGATCAGGTATATCACATCACACGTGCATAGTTTTTATCAGTTTACTGGGGATAGTTTATCATCAGTTTGTGCTGCATCGGTTGGGTCCGACCTACTAAACTGTGCGATAAGCTGTTCCTGCTAAGCCGATGGTCTCTGTGCAAACGTCTTATCAGAATGTATAGCCGGTAAGTTATCATACATCACAATTGCATTAGATCTATCGGCTCATCGAGGTTCTTTTATCATTGTTAATCTGTGCTGCATCAGTTAAGTTTGAACTACTAGATTGATGGTGATAGATTTATCCTTGCTGAGTCGATAGGTTATATGCGATGTTCTATCGGAGTGCTTAGCCGATATGTTATCTTTTAAAACCGACTGCATGGTCTGTTGATTGTTATTCTGCTATCTATTTTATCATCGGCTTCCAGCCGATGTACATGCATTCTCTTGGCAGTCGGCTAGCTTATAGTATATTTATGCTATTTTATGGTTTGCTTATAGCGCCATAGGATTCTAGCCGATGTATCAATATATCGTCTTATTTTTATCTACATTATACTGCTATCGGCTTTCCAGCCGATATAATACTGTTTTGTTTTTGGCACACTGTATTATCATTGGTTTTCTAGCCGATGTACACGTTTCGACAGCACTGTATTCATCATTGATTCTACCATCGGCTTCTTAGCCGATTGCGCAAGCGCTACTGATAGGCGAGGACTCGAACACGAACACGGAGGAGAACCCGGGCGCGGGCAATAGGAGAGGACTCAAGCGCGGGCACGACCCAGAACCCGGGCACGGGCACGATCGAGACTCGGGCATCGGACGAGTACCCAGGCGCGGGCACGGAAGGATCCGGGCACGGGCACAGAAGGGTCAGGGCGCGAGCACGGACAAGTACCCGGGAGCTATCGGGCACAAGCGAGGGCCCGGGCGCAAGTACAGGCGAGGGCCTGGGCACGGGCATTACCTTCGGTACAAGAGCTAGCGGCGATCGGCTGGAAGGAATCCGTATCGGCTTGCTGGCCGATTGGATCAGCGACCTAACTTTTCATCTCCTTGTCAATTGCTGGGTCAAATTGACTGGCACGCCTACGAACCTCAACAATTTAGGACCTGCACTGGAGCTAAGCAGATCTCCCAGGCCTTCGCGTGTCTCCCCGACGCCGAACGGCCCCCGGCGGGTTTTCGGCGTCAACAGTCAATAAATAATGTAAAAATGCAAAATGTTCTAATATGTATGATTTTTGTGCAGTCATTTGGTACTGGTTTCAGATACTTTTTGGTGAAATTATTTTTATTTTTGCACTTACCATCTGTGAGATATGATTTTTCCAAGTTTTATGTGTCCTTTTAAGGATATAAAATGTACTGATTATTTGTGGCTTAATTCTATGCAAAATGAGTCCATAAATGGAAAGTATATATTTTTTTAGGAATTACAAAATTGGTTTGATATTTTCTGAGCTAGGAAGATTTTCTTATGAATTTTCTAGTTAAAAGTCCTGTTTTCACCATTTTTTATTCTCATAATTTTTAGGTAAGTTTTCTCTACAGAAAGTGCCACTTTTTAATTTACTAGATTGTAAAGAATAAAATTACAAAACAAACAAAACTGGTTTCACCCAATTTGGAGTTGTAATGAATTTTCTATGAAATTTTAAATTTAAACCTATTTTCTAGTGTAACAAAAAAAGATTTATCGATTTATATCTATTTTCTCAGATTTAAAATACAAGGGGTCCACCAGTCAGTGTAACAACTTTTGCAAAAACATACTCGGGTTTTCCAGAAATCAACCCACAGTCCTTCTGCACGTGTGAGAGGGAATTTTCATTAAGAGTCCCCGTTGTTTTTAGTTATTACATTTAGGTCCTGGGTCCACTCGTCAGTGTCTGGTTATTTTGCAAAAAGGTACTCGGATGTTTTAAACTTTCACTGATAGAGATCCTCAAGTGCTAATCCAATGGGGCCCGCTTGTCAGCGGCTCGGAACAGAGCGAGCGTCAGCGAGCTTCTCCGACGAACTTCGCGGCAGCAGCGACGGCGAACGGCTGCGAATCTTGTCGGGATGTCAAAAGATGAAATGTTCCTCCGGCTCTTGCGAATCCACCGAGGGCGATCTCACGGTCTGAGGTGGTCGGAATCGACAACGAAGACGACAGAGGCGGCGGATGGGCTCGGGATGCATATGGATGTCATATTACAGACCAAAACGATGTATGCATGTAGTGTCTAAGGCATCAGGGATACTTACTAAAGCTATTGAGTCACTCGGCAGGGCTGGAACGGCGATGGTTGCTCCAAGAGAGGTCCAGCAGCGGCAGAGTGCTACGGGTACTTGTCGACAGCCAGATCTGGGCCAAGATTCAGAGAAGAGTCGTCGGCCTTAGCTCTGTGATGCTCCATAGTAGCTCCATACGCGAGGAATCGGGATATAACTCACCGTGGTCAGAAAAAGCAAAAAAGGGGCACGGCGGCCGGTGGAGAAGAAGAAGACTCGGATCTACAGCCTCAGGGCTTGTCAGCTCTTCGTGCTTGGTTCTTGGGTGTATCTTGAGCTAGCAACGCGGCTGGCCAAGAATCAACTCCAGTCTTGCTTCAGTCAGGGAGAACACATACATGCCATGGCAGCGGTCACCGGAGCCGAGTGCACACTGTGGCGTCTTCAACCTAGGAGACAGGGAAAGTAGAGGGGAAAAATGGATCAGGGATCCAAGGGTGGTCGTGTTCCCGTAGCTCAGATGCGGTGAAGCTCGCCAGAGAAGAATGGCGGCGGTCGGTTTCTTACCGGCGCCGGGGAAGAAAGCGGCGTTCTTAGCATTGTAGTGGTTTTCACCTCGGGCTCTCCATGGAGAAGTGAGAGAGAAAGACGAGGAAAGTACAATGGCGACAGGGCTTGAGTTTTTGTCGACCGTGCCGAGAGAACAAAGGCAGGAGCGCTAGCACCGCCCTGTGGGCGTGTAGCCGGCGGCCTGGCGCGTGTCCACGATGTGGCAACGGTGTCCTGCAGGTGGGGCCAAGCTAGGGAAACACCTGTGACTGGCTGGTGGGGTCTACAGGGCTGGGGCCCACTAGGCAGTGAAATAACAGAGAACAAGTTTCCAGAGGTTGTGTGTTAATGAAGTGGTTGAGGGTTAGATTGGTCTGGCCATTTGACTGGTCTACAGTGCCGGTAAAATCATGGGAAAATTACTGTGGGCAGTAGGTGGTATTGGCTAGCTCTGTGCCAAATTTCAGAGTTGTGGGACTTGTAGATTTCTCCTGGGAAAATGGCAAACTTCAGCAAATTTCCAGTTCCTGCTGTGCACTAGTCTGAGTCAGTGAGCTTGGGCCTATTATTTCATGTACCAGCTTTGTGAAGAAGACATTGAAATTTTTACTGTAAATATTTCACGACATAACCCAATTTATGGAAAATTTTGGTAAGAAGGTGAGTGGTGAATTTATTTTAGAAAAAATATCAAATTGGTTGTCTGCAGAGAAAAAGTTCTCTGTTTTGCTGAATCAAAAATATTTGTTTGCGACACTTATTGAATTGATAAAATTTGGTAAAAATTACTGGAGATAGAGGAGGATGTGATTAACCTTCTGACCAAATTTCACAGCTAGAGGTGATCTGGTTTATCTTTGGTGAAAATGCAAAATAAGGATAGTGACCCAGTTTTTCCTGCAGTCTAAATTAATTCCCTAGACCTTTTCTCCTGTCATTTTATGTGGTTCCTTTGGGAGATAAATTAAACCAAAATTTCTAGTTGAAAGTTTCATGTTGACTCATACTCTGGTAGAAGGGCATTGCTTGATTAGTTTTCATTTTTATTTGGTGAATTTTAGAAGCATACCCATTCATTTTTAGCTAGCTCCCTAGTCTAGCTGATTTGAGGGATTATATTGAAGTACTTACTGAAGTGATACAATCATGGAAAATGTTGTTATGCTAGCATAAAAGATGTGTTTTCATTGCCTCCCGTATTTCATACATCACTTTTATTTCTTTACATTTTTCTTAGTATGTTACAATATAAATTCTTGAAAATCCATTATTAATTAATTATTTACTTCCCGAAAAATCAGGCTGTGACACAACAGGAGGAAGAAAATAACGCTTACAGGGCTGAGCGTGACGCTCCCAACTGTGATCTACGCAAGACTGGCTAAGCAGCACAACAAGAGATCCTCCAGACCAAGGTGGGTGACCATGACGTCTTTGTTACGCCTCAGCAGAACGTCATGGCCGCTGCTATACTGTTGGACACTTTGCAACTAGGACCCGATCACCAAGCAATGCCGACTATTGCTAGGATCAAAGCTATGATAATGGCTACAGCATATCAACAACGTCAACAATCTGAGGACAGGTTCATCCCATCCAACAAGACAACTTTAGATGCTGCAACTTCATCCACCACGGCACGACGACGAGCGGCGGGCTCTGACCAACGCCACTCGGAGTCCAACCGCGCATCACAAAGGCATAATGATGATCGTCGGTGGTACTAGCATAACGGGCGCCAAGATAACAGCGATGCCCGAGAGCGACTACGATGCAACCTTTACCACGACATCAATGCCCGACGCCAAGAACGCGAGGAGGACGAATCTCGCTGACTTGAATACGAACATAAGCGCTTCGGTCTCCACCACAAGCAGTTTCACCGACGCAGTCAAAGCCGGAGCCCTCACTCGAACAAAGGAGTCCCCGCCTTCTCGCATGAACTACAGCAAGTCGGCTGGCCCACAGGCTTCAAACCAACTGTCATAGAGAAATACGATGACAAGACCAACCCAGAATCATGGTTGACGGTGTACACCTTGGCGATCCGAGTAGCTGGAGGCGACCACAAGGCTATGGCGAATTATCTCCCCATTGCTCTAGCTGACTCAGCACGAACGTGGTTAATAGGGCTTCCCAGAGGGTCTATCGACTCCTGGGGGGAACTCCGCGAGCGCTTCATGGCTAACTTCCAAGGAACATACCAAAGGTCAGCGTCCGAGTACGACCTATACCAGTCCCACTAGAAGAAGAAAGAGTCTTTTAGGGACTTATAATATGGTTTTCCGAGAAGAGGAACTCAACCCCCAAAATCAAGGACAAGGTAGTCATTGCTGCCTTCTTCAAGGGAGTGTTCATCGCCAAGTTTACTCGAAAGCCGCTTACATCCATCAAAGCTCTCTTTGACATGGCCAATAAGTACGCTAACTCAGCCGACGTGGTCGCTGAAGCACTCGACGACAAAATGGAGCCATGACAGAAGGAGCGATGTGACACTGAAAACATGACCCCCTCTAAGGCTGGGAACCGTAAGCGCAAGTCAGAAGACATCGTGGCCACCGTCGACCGCACTCGACCGTGACCCTCTAAGGCAGACGACTACCAGAAGGTCCTGAACGGGCCATGTCCCTTCCATCCAAAGGGACAACACGTGGCCAAAAATAGCTTCATGCTCAAGAAATTTGCTTCTAAGCAAACATCTACATCTGGCGAACCAAAAGACAAGGATAAGCCAGCCTCAGGCCCAGCCGACGACTACCAAGATCCCCAAGTTGAGCTCAATCACATATTTGGAGAACCGTCAGCGTATGAGTCTAAGCGGAAACAAAAGCTAACCATACGGGAAGTAAACCCGGTCTCCACTGACGCCCCTTAATATTTACGATGGTCCGAAGTGGCAATCATGTTTGACTGCACGGATCACCCTAACCGAGTGGCGCATCCACAACGCTACCCACTTGTCCTAGACCCTGTCATCAGAAACATTAAGCCGAAGAAGGTTCTCATCGACGAAGGAAGCGCACTCAACATTCTCTTTGCTAAGACACTCGACGAGATGAAGGTACCTTGATCCGAGTTACAACCGAGTACAGCTCCCTTCCACAGGGTAATCCCTGGCCTTTCTTCAACTCCACTTGGCCAAATTACTTTGCCGAGCTTGCCGACTTCAAGATAGCTTACCACACCACACTTGGGCGACCGGCACTCACCAAATTCATGGCCGTACCCCACTATACTTATATGATGCTCAAGATGCCTGGTCCAGCAGAAGTGCTCTCCCTGCATAGTGACATCAAGCAAGCCTTCACCTGCGACAAGGAGAGCTGCAAGTTGGCCCAGTCACAAGAGACTGCAATCAGACGGAGCAACATCCGACTAGCAGCAACAACTTCGAAGGAGGATGATGAAGTCCCAGCAAAAAAGACGACTAAGTCGGGAATTTCAGCGGAGTCAGATACCAAGAAAATCCTCCTGGACCCTTCTGACTCCACCAAGACTGCGCTTGTCGGACCAAACTCGACCCCAAATAGGAAGACGAGCTCATCACCTTCCTCTAGGTGAACAGGGATATTTTTGCTTGGAAACCTTCCTACATGTCTAGTGTACCAAGGGAGGTGATCGAGCATTCTCTCAACGTCAAGTCAGACGCCAAACCTATCAAACAACAATTACGGCGTTTCGCACAAAACCGAAAAGATGCTATCTGCGAGGAGATAACCAAACTCCAAGCTTCCGGGTTCATCAAGGAGGTCTACCACCTGGATTGGCTGGCAAACCCAGTCTTGATTCGGAAAAAGAACGGTAAATGGTGCATGTGCATCGACTACACCGACTTAAATAAAGCGTGTCCCAAAGATACATTTGGTCAACCTAGGATAGATTAGGTGGTTGATTCAACCGTGGGATGTAAACCACTCAGCTTTCTTGACAGCTACTCAGGATACTATCAAATCAGCCTAAAAGAGGAGGACAGCCTGAAGGTTTCTTTTATCACGCCGTTTGGAGCATACTGCTATATCACTATGCTGTTTGGGTTGAAAAATGCTGGCCCAACGTATCAACGTGCCATCCAGCGGTGTCTTCACACTCAACTCAGGCACAATGTGGAGGCATATGTCGATGACGTGGTAATTAAGATCAAGTTCTAAGGAGACCTCATCGCCAATTTAGAAGAGACTTTTCAAAGCCTTCGGAGATTCAAAATGAAGCTAAACCCGGAAAAGTGCATGTTCGGAGTACCCTCGGGAAAACTATTCAGCTTCATCGTTTCACATCGTGGCATAGAGGCGAACCCAGAGAAAATCAATGCAATCATGAACATGGCCTCCCGACTAGGTAGAAGGACATACAGAAGCTGACTAATTGCATGGCAGCACTCAACTGATTTGTTTCCCGACTTGGTGAACGGGGCATGCCCTTCTTCGAGCTTTTGAAGAAAGTTGAGATTTCCAATGGACGCCAAAAGCCCAATAAGCCTTCAAAGACTTTAAGAAGTTCCTTACATCACCAACCGTGTTGGCATCACTAATGCCCAGGAACCACTAATGCTATATTTTGCAGCAACCACTTTGGTAGTCAACATGGTTTTGGTTATTGAACATGAAGAGCCAGGACCTATCCAAAAAGTACAACGACCAGTTTACTTCGTCAGCGAGGTCCTAGGTGAATTCAAGACGAGATATCCCCAAGTCTAGAAGCTGCTATATGGACTACTCATCACTGTCCGGAAGTTGGTGCACTATTTCCAGTCGCATCAAGTAACAATTGTCACCTCGTTCCTACTCAGAGATGTTCTACACAATCGTGAAACCACTGACAGAATCGCTAAATGGGCACTCGAGTTGATGGCATTTGACATTGCCTTCCAACTACGGATAGCAATCAAATCTCAAGCACTCGCCGACTTCATAGCCGAGTGGACAGAAGTTCGGACAGCCACACCTGCAGACAAGCTTGAGTACTGGACAATGTAATTCGACGGTTCTCTACGAATCAGCGGAGCAGGAGCTGGCGTCATTCTAACGTCACCGACAGAAGAAAACCTTAAATATGTCCTTCAAATACATTTTCCAGCATCCCACAACGTCACCGAGTACGAAGCACTCATTCATGGGCTCTGTATTGCCATATCGCTCGGTACTCAATGATTGGTGGTTCGTGGGATTCCCAACTAGTGGTGAACCATGTCATGAAAGAGTGGACGTGCCTGGACAACAATATGGCGGCATACTATCAAGAACTACAGAAGCTGAAGAACAAGTTTGATGGGCTATAAAGCACATACGTTTTGCACCAATACAATGAAGCCACAGACGAGCTAGCCAACATGGGATCCAAGCGCGAAGTGGTCCCAACTGGAGTTTTTGTCGAGCAGGTAATGGAGCCATCAATCAAGAAAAAATCTAATCCCGACCAATTGAGGGCTAAGCCAGCAACAACGTCAATAGAAGTGCTCATTATTTCTCAAGACTGGTGTACTCCAATCATCCGATTCTTATTGGAAGACAAGCTCCCGAAAGACCGCAGTGAGACCGAACAAGTCAAATGTTGGAGCAAGAGCTTTATCGTAGTCGGAGAAGACCTTTACTGTCGAAGTGCATTTTGAGTCCTCATGCGATGCATCATACCTGAAGAGGGCAAACAGATCTTGCAATTGATCCACTCGGGCATATGTGGTAACCATGCTGCAAGGATGATAGTCGGAAAGGGTTATAGACAAGGTTTCTTCTTGCCAACTGCGGTTACCAATGCCAAAGACATAGTTCGGACATGCGAGAGATGCTAATTTTTTGCTCGGCAAACACATTTACCAGCTCAGGAGTTGCAAACAATCCCAATTTTTTGGGGGCTTGACACAGTCGGGCCATTCAAAAAAGCGTCAGGAGGATTCACACAACTATTTGTCGCGGTAGATAAGTTCACAAAGTAGATTGAGGCCAAACCCATTGCTACCATAACTATGGCGAGGGCAAAAGACTTCATCATGGGTATTCTCTACCGATTCGGAGTCCCTAGTCGCACAATAACGGACAATGGTACTTAGTTTAACGGCATCATCTTTCAAGATTTCTGCGACGAATTCGGCATAAAGATATGTTATGTTTCTGTAGCTCACCCACGGAGCAATGGGCAAGTGGAGCGCGTAAACGGCATGGTCTCACAAGGTATCAAGTCCAGGGTGTTCGACCGACTACGACCATATGCAGGGCGGTGGGTACAAAAACTCCCATCCATTGTGCGAGGAGATGCTCACTCTAGGAGGTGACGATCGGGTTGTTGAGATCAGCTACTTCCTCTACGTCGGCGCGCGCTTCATCGCATCGGGCTACTCCGACTCTGCTTTCGCTATTCTGCGCATCATGTGGTAACGATTCATAATCTTTTACTCGTATGGTTTCCTAGGTTACACAGTAGAAAATTTTGTTTTGAACTATCGTAGTCTACTTGTAACCTTACGGCCACCTCCAGGGAGCACAGGTTCTGAATCTGCACATCGAGGCTCTTTGGTTCCTGCAACCCAACTGTGAATAATTGTACCTATTGGTCCTCTGTGAGAGGCCCGGCGTGAGACAAGAGATAGAGGAAGCGTTCGGCGTACGCGTCCACCATGGACATGCGGCGGCAAGCCGCCAGTTTGCCGAGGGACGCATTGCAAAGGGGCGGGCCCAAGCGAAGATTCAAGAGCTCGGTGAAGTGGCACCAGGATAGTGTGCCCTGCTCGCGTTTGATCCGCATATACCACTACTGAGCCCCGTCAAACATGTGGTACGATGCAAGCGATATCTTATTGTTCTCCAGTGTGCGTTGGCCGGGGAAGAACTGCTCGCACTGGTTGACGAATGTCAATGACGCTGCATTCGAAGGTGCGGTTGGGCTAAGATTTTCAACCCATGTAAAACTAGACAAGATATTAGCATATGATTAATTAAGTTTTAATTATTATAAACTTGATTTGATTTTTTTAAAAGAAACTTCTATATAGAAAATTTTGTACGAAACGTACCGTTTAGCAGTTTGAAAAGCGTGCTAATAAAAACCGAGAAAGTAACCCAACCAATATGTAGATTCAAACTCACCCTGAGTCTCCTTTACCATCAAACTTGGGGAAGGCGAGTTTATGGTATCGTGGAGGACGGTCGCTCCCGCGGCGCCCCAGCCAAAGTTCACAGCGTTGAAGTCACGGCCGGGATAGTGTGGCACAGCGTCACACGGCCCGCGCGTTCGAGGCGTGAGATAGGATGTTGTGGGCGCGTTGCTGCTGGTCGACATCGTCGAGGTGAGCTTGTTGCTGTGCTATAATTAGGAAAAAATTTTAAGTGCACTCCCTAGGCTGATATTGTACGTACTTCTAAGAGTAAAATTGAATTCTTTTATAGGTAATGGAATGCATTTGACTGAAGGCTAATGGTGAATTGGTCATGATGAAAAGGAAAGAAAAATGCTTGTTTTTTATTAAACTTGCGTTCGTTGATAGCAATTTGTAGAACCTATTGTTTGTCAGGAGCAAGAACGTAGAATTTCTCCCTAACGAACCGGAGCCGTGCGTTGCAAGCCGAACCTAGCACCATGGACGAGGAGGCTACTACTGCAACACGGAAGAAGAGCGCTCAGTCGATAGCCTGTGCGAGCGAGATCGGTGATCTTTCTTGGGGTGGGCTAAAATTGTCTTGATTAATTTTATGTTCAGATGTTAATTGTGGGATAGATATGTTCGAACCAAAATTCTTGATATTCAGAAACATCCTGTGCTGTAATGTGCTTGCTTTCCTTGGAAAGATTTCCTGGGTCATGCTCTGATCTTTGTGATTTTGTTATTCAATTACTCCTTTCTGTTTATTTCAACTTTTCAAGGATGTAGCAATTCTGTTGTTAATGAAAAACCATCCATACGTGTGCTATCCTTATTTTAACCAATATTTTTTATTTTAATTTTTTTTGGGGTGGAGGGTGGGTAGTTCTGTCTTACTATAATCTCATCATTAGCCCCAAGTTCTTATCATGATCTTTAAATATATTCTTACATACTACCTCCGTCCTAAAATATAATAAATTTTAGCTATACATGTAAACATACACTTGTCCATATGCATAGCTAAAAGTTGTTATATTTTAAGACAGAGATAATATTTTATTATTATTATGAATGAAATAAATGTTCTTTATTCCTTAAATCTTGGAATGAATTTGAGCATGTTTGGAAGTCATATTTCTTGAGTCGATTAAGGAAACAAAGATCCTGCTGTATAGGAATCAGTTAAACTTAAACAGGAAAGATCCCATTAACTGTTTATCATATCCATCAACCATCCAATGTTTCGGAGTTCAGAAACAAATCAATGATCCCACCACTTATGATTACATAGCTGAACAGAACACGGAGTTCAGAAACAAATCAAAGATCCCACCACTTATGATTACATAGCTGAACAGAACACAGTACAGTACATGACTTTTTGCGGGTTGGAATTCAGACTGAAATCTGATAAGTTTGGTTTTTACTAAACTACATATCATCGCGTCGTATCAGGTAAGGTGAAAAATGGTTTGAATGTCAGGATGAACCCAATCACTGCCACCATGTTCAGCACCAGGAACAGGATCTGATCACCTGCATGTAGCATGATGAGTCAGGTAACTAAGCACACCTAACAATATACAAATGAAGGCATAGCTATTAACAGTAGTGCAATTATCATGGCTTGGAAGAGCCATGTGTTTACCTGGTAAGAACAACCCAGTAATGTGCTTTTGAGCCCATGAAAACCTGCATCAAGCCAAGAGAAGTTGATTGATTGCTCATATTATTTTTATTCTTGGAAGGAGGAAACATAGAAGAAGCATGAGCGTTTCATTTGCTTCTCTTCTAGGGAAGTTTCATTTTTCAAGAATGTATCCTAATTCTTGCCTAATTTTTCTTCTGACGATCGATTCAACCTCTGGTCAAAAAGACAACTTCTAACCACAAAAGAAACTTACAAAAATTCCTGAGGCTGCTGGAGCTACGGCTTTGAAGATTGACATCAGAGTGACAGAGATTCCATTCGCAACCCCTCTTTGTTCTTGCGTCTTTACATGTTTCATCAGAGAAGAAAAAATAGCATAACAAAATGATGAAAGAAGGATGCATTGATAGAAAAATGAATGTCCTAGATGGGATTGTGATACATACCACTGCAGTGTTCTGCAGAATGTTGCATGCAGTAGTAATTGTAGCCTGCACCATTCAAAAAGAGGCATTAAAAATTTTTAAACGATAAATTCCTGCAAAATGATTAAGCTCGTTTTATCTAAGCATACTGTTAACTTTTTAATTTGTAATCCTTGTCTCTGTAGGAGGCATAAAAAATAATAACATCAGTGAATTTGGCAAACTGGACTCAGAAACATGGATTTTGATGTTGGTACAAATAAAAACTCAAAACTTTCCCTATAATAGCTGCTTAATGATGCAGAATATATATCATAAAGAAATTACTTACAGAGAACGTATTTTTCAAAAGCGAAGCTATATTGACGAGTACTTTGAGCTCCAGACCATACAGATTGGCCATGAATGGGTATGTTGAAAGGAGAAGTATAGACAAGACCTGCAAAATCAAAAATTCATTTGGTACTACAAAAAAGATATTTTCAGAAGTATCTCAAGACAAAACATGCATCCCCTTACCGCCGCATAGCGGATTGGCTTGATCGGCCCAACATATTTTGCAAGAAGTGGATAAATCACAAGTTGGTACACCAAAACACCACAACCTATAAATTCAGACGAAATTGTCATTAGCTAAAGGAATTTAAAGGCAATGCTAGCTACACATACGAGGTAAACAGATAAACTGCTTCTGATATAATTTATTTTGAAGATGCTAGCTACACATACGAGGTAAACAGATAAACTGCTTCTGATATAATTTATTTGAAGATTACTTTTCACAAAAAATGTTTTGGAGATATGGTTTCTTGTCTCCATTGATCATGCATAAAAACCCAAAAAAAACATCACATACCGGAGATAGCTAGCACAGTACCAACGTCCTGGGATGTAAAACTCAGGCCGTGGTTTCTGCTGCTCACAGCCCAGAGTGAAAATATCTGAACATAGAATTTACATAAGACATTAACATACTAGTAAGTTGCTCCTGTTTGTTGATATAACTTCTCTATAGGATATATACAATGGCATATCAGTATCTTAACATATTAAACTATTTCTGAATGTAATATTACCATGATCATCTGTAGTTCAGAATATAGAGATTACCTCAACATAAGCTGTATCATGGAGAGAAAAGATACAGTAGAGGGTTATTGCTGACATCAGTTGCCAGTTCTTCAGCAAATTCCTGGTATGGGCCATTCTCCCCGATCCTGATTCTCTAGCTGTCTCTTCTGAGCCTGAAGCAGCATCTTGTGCCTCCAGTGCATCAATGGCTTCTACTATGTCATCATGGTGCATGTGCAGGGTTTCCTAAGAACAAGGGGCTAATGTTAAGCAACATTCCTCCACACATTACACTAGATACTTTATTAATATGTGTTATCTTACATGTATTTCAGGCTTTCAGTGAGTAAAGTTTTCAACATTCTCTAAAAAAAGGAGTAAATTTTTCAAAGAAAAGAACTATAAGGGATAGGATGTGCCATACCGGAAGCCAAATGCAAGCAACACATGCTCCTGCTGCTAGTAGTGATATGACGAAGCAAGGAAGAAAGTAGTGAAACCTAAAATTAGAAATACATTGGATAAGTTTGTCTTCTGCTCTTCAACTATACAAAGATTTCTTTATGGGAAACAGAATAACGATGATTTACCTCCCAAATATAGATTCTTCAGAGAAAAGACTTGGATACTTCTTTGCAGGCTGGTACAAGATAGAAAATGCACAACATGAGCCAACATTGTTATTCAGAGCAATCTGTGTAGGTTTACTACTTTACTTTTAGTTAGAGCCATGTGGCAGTTAATTAAAATTTGTTCCATTAACACCACTTTCATGAACTTGAAGGATGAAACTATATCGTTCTTAGGAAATGTAAGGTCAGATTTACGTCTCTTTTCTCTTGTTCTTGTGTAAGAAATCAGCTCTGATGAAGTTAGAGCATGATGCAATGGTAGTTTAATAATTCTATAAAAGTTTAACTTTGTTTCATATCAAAGTGTACTTAACCTCACCTGTGAAAGAAATCCTCCAATAGCTGGTCCAACAACCAGAGCTATTGCTCGCGAAGATGTGACCTATAACATAAATGTTTCCCATAAGTAGCCAGTAGTAAATATAAGCGGGATACATTTTAAAATTCTACCTGCAGGGGTACACTAGAAGCTTGAAATGTAAAACAATACTGGTAGTAGAACTTTTCTTACAAAAGAAATTCCAAGAGCTTGGTGCTCCTTCCTGCAGATTTCTGAAGCATAAGCCTGTGCATCGCATGATGCTGACATGAGTATGCAACAACTCACTGTCATGTGCTTACTATCAGCTATTGGCACGGTAAATTACCTTGATTGGTCCTAGTATACCACAGAGTAATCCAAGTAGCCCTCTGGTTACAATTGCCATCCAGTAAGTAGTGCTGAGGCCAAAGAGTGTGTTAAAGACAATCCTGGAAAGAGTAAAACAAGATTTGCTTCAGTCCAGTTGAATGGAATAAGTATGATTAATAGAGTATGAGTGTTCCATACACTGAGAGGATACTGATCACTATGCAGGGCTTCCTCCCATATTTGTCAGCAAACATGCCCCATGGCACAGAACTGATAGTTCTTGTAAGGAAAAAACTAGCCCCTTAGACACAGAGAGTATTGTACAGTCAGTAACTAGTGATTAATAATAACCATAGTGGATTAACAATTAACAAAAAAGGTTTTAAGTGTTTTATGATAATGTAGAAGAAAGCTTCAGATGGATCAACACAAGACGTCTGGTTCAAGTTTTTTCCCATATCACATATTCAGTGATTTGTCAAACTATGAGAAAGGAGATAATGCTCACCGACAAAACCAGCATAGAACCCAATGTCTTGCTCTTGCTTTGCGATTTTCAAGTCCCTTATCTGTGGCACCATAACAAAATTGAACACCTATCAATCACTATCATATGGAATTCATTTATTTGATCCATATTTCATGGTTAAACTTTAGAACATTTCTTCTTACCATGAAGTAGAGATACGGAAACAACGACTGGATCGGTAATGCTGAAAAAGTAGCAAATCAAGGGTATTAGAGCATCTCCAACAGAAACCCCAAATAAATAGCCTCAACTCTAAGAGCATCTCCAGCAATAGCCCCTATTTTAGAGCCCCAAATGTTAAATGGGAGCTGCCCCTATTTTCTTTGGACCCCAAAAATGCTCCGAAACTTCAGCAACAGCCCCCATTTCTCAGCCCTTATTTCTTTTTCTATTATTTTTCACCATAGACTATATGTATATGCCTAGTTTAACACTATAATTAAAACATAAATATTTATAACACATAAATATTGCAGCAACTAGTACTCATAAATATATATAAAAGAAATATGCAGCTAGTAGTACTCATATATATATAGAGAGAGAGAAGTGTTCCCTTCGGGTGAAACTGCCTGGGGAGAAGATAAAACTCTCTGTCAGAAAAAATATGACTCGGGATATCTAAGAAAAGTTGCTTCTAAAAACAAATAGGTGATAAATATGGTGAGTACCGAATAGGATAACACGAACTAATCGTTTTACACCCGGCTGTACCAGTGGTTTCGCCAGCCCTAAAAGATCCTGTGAAAATCGCTATCAGTGAATAGTAACTATAAACAGTAAAGAAATTGTGAATAGTAAATCGGAACAGTAATCCGGAATCTGTGAACAGTAAATTGAATATCTATAAGGTAAAAAGAAGTCATATTATCCCTGTAAAAGAAGAGTAAGTAGAGTGTAAAAAGATATAAGGTAAAAAGAAGTCCTATTATCCCTGTAAAAGAAGAGTAAGTAGAGTGTAAAAAGTTCCCTGTAAAAGAAGAGTAAGTAGAGTGTAAAAAGTGGTATCAGAGCCTGGTCATCATTAAAAAACTAAAATATTTAAATTTAGAAGTTAATATTGGAAAGGTAATAAATACAAAGGAGAATATTAGTTTAAGGTGTAGATTGAATAATACTGAAGACCATAGTTGGCACTCTAATAATAGTCAGCTAAATCTAATTGTCGATCTAATATATAATTTTTATCTAAATTGGGGCAAAAGACAGGACGATCTAGAACTAAAATTTGAAGGGTTATATAAAGAGCATAAGAAAGCTGAAGAATAATTTTCCCTGCTTAATAATAAGTTAAATTCTACATTAAAATTGCTAGAAGAATTTAAGGAAAGACAAAGTAAAATAGCGCAAAATAGTGATTACTTCAAAGAAGATTTTGTTCCCTTGAGTAAAAAAGTAGACAAAGTTTTAAATACAGAAAAAGTGCTGAAAAATCTAGACCAAGAAATATTCGAGATTAAAAAGCTAATAGAAGAAGTAAAAATTTTAGTACTCCCTAATCAAGGTAATAAAGAAATAGTTTTAGCCTCATCAGGAATAGTTGCCTCTTCACAAGCCATAAACTCAGAAAAATAGACTTATCTAGGAGTCTCCTTAGAAGAATAGCTAGCAGAGAAGACAGAACCCTTAGTAATACTGATAAACAAAAAGGTAAATATGATGAAATAGATGATTTAGAAAATATCGCAGATTTGGATAAACAACTGGAAAGATACCAAAGAGACACCTTAAGAGCAATAAAACCTCAACAGATATACAGTATGGGGTTTTTTAAAAATAAAAATGGGTTATACAGAATATCTAGAGAAGTAGAACTTAGTGTCTTAACAAAGCCAGTCGAATTAAAAATTGTAGCTAAGGAATTTGAAAATGGATTAAAATATGCAGGTTATAAGTATATTTACCAAGGTATGTACATAATAGGAATCAAGGGAATGACAAGAAAGAAATTAGGTACAAAAGTGTTAATAACATTGCTGGATAAAAGATGGGACACAATAGATAAAGCAGCATTAGGTTTCTTAGAAGGAGATATGAATGAGAATAGATTAATAACCTTATAGCCCCAGACTTAATGATGCCCGTAAAAGAATTTATAGACAAAATGAGTTTTGGTTTTCAAACAAAAGGGTATGAAGAATTTAAAGGGACAAATTTGCTAATAAGTATAGAATTTATAGGAAGGCTAACTAATAGAAGTGCTTCTAGATATAAACTAAATGTAAGTGATGTTATAGAAAGTATGCAATCTAAAGCCATAACATTTATGAGCCCATTAAAAATAAGTTCTGAAGAAAGAGCAGGAGAATAATGGAATATCAGTGATTTAATAGAAAGTAAAACTTTAAGCCAGCCTGAAAATTACATAAGCTACCAGAATAATAAAGGAAATACCAGCATTAGGTTTATAAATTATAAGTCTAGAGCTGTAGATGATCTAGATACAGAATCTACTGATAAAGATATCATAGACAATAGAAGGCATAGCATCTCTGAATTCATGGAAAAATTAGATCAAGAAAGTGAAATAAAATACTATGAGGATAAATTAAAAGAAATATCTATAGAATATAATAATTCTATGAAGAGCGAATGGCCTAAAATAAGAGATAAAGAACTTTATTTTTATAGAGAACTAGCTAGGCTAAAGAAATCAAAAAAGGATAAAGACAGGGTTGTGGAAGTCCCCATAATCCAAAATAGTAAAATCAAACAAAAAGAATTAGAAGAAAGAAACAATAATAAAGAAAAACAAAGAGTTAAAGAGAAACTAAGTGAAGAAGAGCAATGGGAAGAGAATGAGAGGTTGCTTTTAGAAAGATATGAAAAAGAAATGAGACTAGTACAAGAAAGAGGAAATATAGAAGAAATAGAAGATGGTTCAGAACAATATAATGATTTTATAAACTCTTTAGACGATATAGGTCTACAAAATTTAGACAATGCAATGAAAGCTATGGAAGTAGACTTAGGAACAGGAAAGAGAAAGAGATATGGTGAAGGCTCTGTCAAAACTGAAGGAGAAAGAAAGAGATCAACAAGGGCAGCAGGAAAATGGCCGCTGGAAAGAGAAGAATATTCATATAAATACATCCCTGGACAATATAAATATATGGGTACTAAGAGAAGAGAATTTGAGAGATCAGTGAAGTTTCAAAATCAAAAAAGTGATGATGCTATATTAAATTTAGCCGCACATGACCCCATTGATTGGCCAAATATTATTAGCATATGGAAAGGATTAATAGTTCAAAAATATATACAAAACCAGCATAATATAGGAAACAAGGTAGAAGATATGATAACTTACTTAGAAACTTTCTTAGGTGAATCTGCCAAAGTTCTATGGGAACAATGGGTTGAAAAGAATCCTAATAATTATGAAGAACTAAAAAGAGCTAGTCGCAATCCTCATAATTTTGCAAATGTGATATCTAACATTATTATAGCTGAAGACCCAGAATTAGGATATACAACCCTACAGAATGAAAAATTAAAGGAAATAGAGAAATTAACATTAACAAGCTGGAAAGGCATAAAAGAATTCTCCCAACATTATTTATATAACGCAACAACTGCTAAGCAAGGATATAACAGAGGCATAGTTGAACGATATTTCAATAAATTACCTGACCCATTAGGAAGCATGATTTTTAAAGAATATAAAAAGAAAACTGAAGGAGCTGAAATTAACATCTCACAAGCAATAACCTTTGTGTTTAAACAGCTAAGAAAGATATGCACAGGAAAACAAGCCCAAAGATCTATGAAATACTCTGACTATAATTTTTGCAATAATATAGTACAAATACCATTGTCATATGGAGAGAATAAGCCTAGAACTAAAATAAATAATAAATTTCAAAATAGAAATAATAATAATATTAGAACAAAAAGAAGGTACTTTAAGAAGATCAGATAATAGAGCCCCGTTTCTACATAAAAGAAATGTGAGAAGATATAATCCTAGAAAAACATATGATAGAACATGCAGATGTTTCATATGTAATTCTCCTAATCACTTAAGTAAAACATGTCCCAACAAAGATCAAAAAAGGTACTCTAGTAAGTACGAAGAACAAGAGCGAGTACTAATTATAGATAGTGTAAATGAAAACACATTAATATGTGACGATGAAATAAAGGATGATGAATCTATATATTCTATCATAGAAACAGATGAAATAGAGAATATTAATGAAGAGTATGAGTCGAGTGAAGAAGAAGTAGATTTAATTGACGAACTAGCAGGAATGAAAATTGAAATGATGGATCAATTAAGTTATGAACATGATTGAATCAGAGAAAAAGGTGATTACAATATTAAATGCGCTTTTTGTATCTACTACCCTAGTCAAGAAAATAGAGTCACCTGTAGTATATGTCTAAAACAAGCCTGTGCTGAATGTATAAGAATAAACAAACAAAAACGGAGAAAGGAAGTAAAATTAGAATCAGATGACAGGATACTCTCCAACAGAGTACGAATTTTAGAAAATAGAATAAACAAATTAGAAGCGGAATTAGAAGACTTAAAAAATAGCTGTGAATGTAAGGCTCTACCTGAAATAAAGACTCCACAAAACACTGAATTCAAAGAACAATTAATAACATTAAAAGACAGTAATACTGCCAAGCTAATCCAACTAAAGGATGCAATTACCAATTTTGAAAATAAGTATATAGTAAAAATGCCTTTCAAAGAAATAGTGGGAATAAGGATACCAGTAAAAGTGAAGCTATCACCAAAGATATCATATAAAATATTAGTATTAGTAGACACAGGTTGTACAAAAAATATTATTCACGACAAGTTCTTCATAAAATGTCCTGAGCTAGTTCATACAATTGATGATAATAAAGTAGAAGTCTCAACAGATATGTCAGGAATAAGAAAAATTCATAACCAGTTAGCTTACAATATCGATTTATACATTAATGAGACAAGATATATAGTAGATGAAATTACAATAAGAGATTTATCAATGATAAATGATGATATGATAATAAGCTTAAGATTCTTACAACAATCAGTACAAGCCACATTAATACATGAGCAAGGGATTACATTCATCCCCTACCATGACAATATTTTATATATCTCAGAAGTACGAAAGCGTGGTGGAACAGCCTCCTCCTCCTCTTCCAACCTTGATAACCTTGACCCTAAAAGTATACAACATGAGATTAGTGAGCTTAGTGAAAATATAGAAGAATACTATATATCAAATTCTAATATAGAATGCATAGGACTACAATCATTTGCTCCAAATTGGTATAGAGATAAAAAGTCTAAAAGAGATATTGAAAGGGTTATTCAAAGACTAGAAGACATTCAAATAATAGGAGAAATCCCTATGAAATACTGGGAGAAAAATTCAATAAGTTACAAAATTAATATAATAAATCCGGACTATATAATTAAAACCAATAGAAGCAACTCCAAAGGACATAGAAGAATTTAAAATGCATATAGAAGAATTGTTAAAACTAGGAGCAATAAGGGAAAGCAGGAGTCCGCATAGATCAGCAGCATTTATAGTAAGAAACCATGCCGAAGAAGTTAGAGGTAAATCCAGAATGGTCATTAACTATAAAAGGTTAAATGATAATACTATAGAAGATGCCTATAATATTCCAAATAAGCAATAATGGATCAACAGAATACAAGGTAGTAAATATTTCTCTAAATTTGACTTGAAAGCTGGGTTTTGGCAAGTAAAGATGGCAGAAGAATCTATAGAATGGACTGCATTCACTTGTCCTCAGGGACACTATGAATGGCTTATAATGCCATTAGGCTTAAAAAATGCACATGCCTTATTCCAAAGAAAAATGCAAAATATATTTAACGAAAACCAAGATTTTATATTAGTCTATATAGATGACTTGCTGGTGTTCTCAAAAACATATAAGGAGCATATTGCTCACCTTGAAATCTTTTTTAGAAAGGTAGAACAAAATGGGTTAATTTTATCCAAGAAGAAGATGGAAATATGCAAGGAAAAAATCAATTTCCTTGGTCATAAAATAGGAAAAGGCAAAATACATTTACAAGATCATATTGCCAAGAAAATTTTACAATTCCCTGATGTCATGAATGATAAAAAGAAGTTACAGCAATTTTTAGGAATTATAAATTATGCTAGAAATCACATATATAATTTAGCAAAACTAACAGGAACATTACATGCAAAATTAAGAAAAAATGGCCAAAAATATTTTAACTCGGAAGACATTAGATTAGTAAAGATAATAAAAGAAAGAGTTAGAGGTTTAAAACCCTTAGAATTACCATTAGAAAATAATTATTTCATTATTGAAACTGATACATCCCAACAAGGATGAGGTGCTGTATTAAAACAAAAACCCACATATAAAGAATGTTTAACAAAGGGAATTGACCCTTTAGATGGTGAATATATAGATTGGAAAATAATAGAAAAATTTGAAGAAGTTTCTCCTCAATGGAAGAAAGAATTAAAGGAAGAAATACTCAAGGAATTAAAACAAGAAATAAACGAAAAATATGAAGAGATGAAAAAAGCATATGATGAAAAATTTGAAGTATCTTTATCAGATGTGGATACCATGGATATTGGTGGTCATGCGCAACCAGACCACTAAAATTATTAGCCGAAGATAAAGCAAATATTAAATTGATAAGGTATTATCAATCATCCGGGCATGACAAGTGATCTAATGTGTAGGCTAATAATGTGAGCTAATTTGTAGATTAATAATGACCCTTATAAAGAATTAGATAATATCTCACAGATGGCTTGCTTTCGGCGGAAAAGTGAATGCGCCGAAAGTGAATGCGAAAGTGACATAAAGAAGAATGAAGAATCTTGCTTTCGGTGGGAAAGTAAATGAAGGACGTCCGTGAATAAAGAAAGGAAGAAGCAATAGCATGAAGGTGGCGTACTCGTAAAGCCACAGTGCTGTGAAGATAAGCATGAAGACTCTGACGAACCTCTCTCTCAGAGCATCTATAAAAGGAGAGGTCTGCCCAGTGGGAGGACACACATTGACAAAGCAAAAAATTTCCTCCAAGCAGAGCTCTCATCCACCTTCTAGCTTTAGTAGTAAGTAGCCTGATAAGAAGATACCTTGCAAATATATAATAGCAAGGCGTGTAATATACATCAGTGTAAGGTAAGCTAGTAAGCTTGTTTTTCATCCTTCGGGGTTCCCGAAAGGGAAAACTAAATGTAAACTTATTTGTTTAATTATGAAGTAATTTTCTTTAAGTTTCCCTGTCTGTTTATTTCTGGAAGAGTGTTTATACTAGGGACCCTATAGGAGAAACCTCTTCGATAGTTCTCGTTTACAGCCTGCATCTCGTATAGGCATCAGGAGAACCATTTATCGGTAGAGAAGTGTTCCCTTCGGATGGAACTGCCTGGGGAAAAGATAAACTCTCTGTCAGAAAAAATATGACTAGGGATATCTAAGAAAAGTTGCTTCTAAAAACAAATAGGTGATAAATATGGTGAGTACCGAGTAGGATAATACAAACTAATCGTTTTACACCCGGCTGTACTAGTGGTTTCGCCAGCCCTAAAAGATCCTGTGAAAATCGCTATCAGTGAATAGTAACTATAAAAAGTAAAGAAATTGTGAATAGTAAATCGGAACAGTAATCCGGAAGCTGTGAACAGTAAATTGAATATCTATAAGGTAAAAAGAAGTCCTATTATCCCTTACAAGAAGAGTAAGTAGAGTGTAAAAAGTTATATTTATATATATATATATATATATATATATATATATATATATATATATATATATATATATATATATTGCAGTAGCAGCAGCAGGAGGCGTGGTGGGCGGCGGGCCGGCACTCGCGGCGCGGCGCAGGAGGCCGGCGGCGGGGCAGGAGGCCGCGCGGGAGGCTGGCGGCGCGGGAGGCGGGGCGGCGCAGAGGCGGGGCGGCGCGGTGGGTGGCAGGCCGACGCTTGCGGCGCGGCGCAGGAGGCCGGCGGGCAAGGCGGCGCGGCGAGACAGGTAGGGTTTTCACTTGAGAAAAAATCCAATCTTCCTCCTCCTCTAGATGTCAACGGCACGGTGGGTTTGAGGAATTGTCGTAGGCGCCAAAAAAAACATCGATAGGGGCTGTGGTATAGAGCCCCCAGGACTGGGAGCTTGGGGGCTGGATTTGGGGGTCTCCTCATTTTAGGGACTCTATTAGGATCCCTGCTGGACCTAAAATTTTTATCTCACCGTCCAAAACCTGTTTGGAGGCTGAATTTGGGGTCCCTGCTGGAGATGCTCAGCAGCCCCTTAATCTCAGCCCCTATTTCTTTGGGCTGGTTTGCTTGAGCTGGATCGGTCATTTCGGCTTGGTTGGACTTAGCCCATCGTAGAGCAGATGAGGGGATGGCTTCGGCCTGACCAAACAGAGCATGGAGCAGAGGAGTGTATGCAATTTTTTTCAACGACGCAATTGTCACCAATGTTAGCTGGTGCCATTTGAATGGACTGAAATCGGAATCTTTTGTCGGTGATATTAACTGACGGCGACTGGCTGACAGCACTACTGCAATTAAACCTTGTCTGCACTAGAGTTGTGAGTCTATTATTAATTATAAAAAGAAACTACTTAAGGAACCTCAACCTATACCATGGTTCTCAGAAACTACAAGTTTGTCGACACGCGCAAATACGTGATATCATGATCATCAATTCATTGTCTACTCCTAAAGATCAGATGAATTGATCATAACCACTATCATGATCTTCACAATTGCAATGGCCATTCTACAGCTTGTGACAGCCAAAGGGCTGATCCATAAGATGATGATCAGATCAGATCAATGCCTGCATATCCACTAAACCTCTTCTTCTGATCAAAGGTGACATATCATACCAGCATACAAGCAGGTGGTCCAAATGTAGAGGAAATCTAGGTATGGCAGCTGGTGGTTGGCCTGAACCTTCCTTTCCTGTCTGCACCCTGGGCAGAGCTCATGATACACCCTTCTGCCGACGAGCAATGGCGTATTCTCGCCTCCGGTCATCACAACGGCGGGGAAGGAGAAGGAGAGCAGTAAGGTGTGGCTCCTCTCTTTGCAGGTGTTACTGTCTGAATCCACATCAAGATGCCTCCTCTCTTTGCCAAGAAGTGATCAATGGAGTTTAATTAGAGTAGCGATCTGCTACAATGTTGAGGTCACTAGATTCTTTTGGTGCCTTTTGTCTCAGTTTTGTCTGGCTAAATTTAGGCAGTGGAATCAGAAGGCTGGCTTAAATCTCTCCTTTGAAACGGCTTCTCTACACAAGTGTGCACAGATTGTTAATTACTAATTAATTAATTATTAATGTCCCAAAGTAGGAGGTAAACCTAATTAAACAATATTCCCAAGGTTGCTTTCTCCTATTCTCCATCCGTTGTGACCATTTTTTTAATGAGGACAGTGATGAACTCCCAGCCTAATAAAATGTTACTCCCTTCATTTAAAACATAAATAGTTCTGGCTATGTACCGTTTATACAGAGGGAGTACAAGTCTTGCACACTATGGAGGTTGAAAAGTGCCTTGCATCGCATGCTGTTGTTTAACAAGAGAATTAATGAAATCCGGACTAATAAATTGTTGTGTAAGTCTTGGACACATAAGTTGGCTCAAAAATTCTTGCATACTATGATTTGATTTTCGACCTTGGACTGACCGAAGAAAATAAAATAGCCAATCATCCTGGTACCTTTTTGCCTGATCTGTGCTATTAACTTGTTTTTGCATGTTATTTTCTCCTATCAAACCATGTTTTTCTTTTCTTGTATCAACAATAGAATTATAATATCTTTTCTTATTTGGCTTATGTTTCAATCGAGTTCAACACTACACACTGCCCTAATAGCATGCCGAGACTTCTGCCCCTGATGGTCACAGCCCCATACCCTTCACGCCATTTTGTACTGTGTACTCACCCTAGGGGCACACTAGTAACTGTCTGGACACGTGACAAATGGATATAAAATCAGTCGGAGGCCGCAGTGGAGTTGACTAGTCGTCACTTCTTTCACTTCACACAAGGACTCCTATCCAGCTATGTTGCTCTCCTATCCAGCTATATGTTGCTCAAATACCGTGATACGGGATATATACCATGATACGCCATATTTTTAAAATACAGATATGGTTTACATCTATGTATATAATAATAAATAAAATAAAATAATAATATGAGGAAGGAAAAATATAATGTTGAATGCAATAGGTTTCAAAGTAAAAAAAGATAGTTATTCAGTTTGGCAGTCAATAGGATAAGGATAGTTAATTGGTAACCTTGGTCTAGGATTTATCATGTACTTCAAATAATGATATTTGGGCTAGAAATATATATGAACTATCAATCAAGTATCGAAGAAGTATTTCAAATTAATTTTTTTTCAAAAACATTGAGGTCACTAATATGTGCCCGATACGTATATGAGAACATCTGATATGTATATGCATCCGATGTATTCAAGACAGATATGCCAACTTGTAGAAGTATTCACGGTTCATACATAGCTGTCCAGTACTATTACTATATGTGGTTCGGTTTGTCAGTTTCCTTCTGACCTGATTAACTTCTTCAACCCCCCATGGTTAAACCAATGGGCTGGTTTTTACTGCATACCCCGTTCCTTACGGTTTCTCCCTTTGGCTTATTTCCTTATTTTTTATTAGCATACTTCCCAAACTATGAAACGGTGTGTTTTTTAAAAAATTTTCTATATGAAAGTATCTCTAAAAAATCAAATAGATCTATTTTTTAAATTTTTAATAGTCAAAACTTAATTAATCACGTACTAATGATATTATTCGTTTTACATATATGCGGCTTATAAGACAGAACAATAAACCAATTCAAACACACTGCCGAAGAAGTTACTCCTCCAGTAGTCCAATTGCGTGATTTTGCTAGAATTTTTTTCATTTGTTTATTGCATTTGGTCCCCAACTGCTCGTTCTGGACGCATACTGTATCAGAATGGAAGAAGAAAAAACCAATATTTTAGCCAGGCAAAGTGAACGGAGAAAGAGGTAGTAGTAGTAGCAGCAGTAGTTATACTAGTAGAAATATTTTACTACAGATTTTAAATCAAAGTGGAGAGGGAAGAAGAGGAAGAAAAGCGAATGGTTTGTTTGATGGGTTAAAAGTAGCTTATTTTGTAGGTGACAAAATGGGTTGAAAAGTGCATGGAAAGGTAGCATGGTGATCCATATGACTGATGGAACCCTATTATATATGAAAGAGAGAGATTAGGGAGAGGTAGGTATAGCTACGGCTTACTGGAGCAGAGGCAGACGATCCAGATGAAGAAGAAGTTGAGGTAGGGGATGCCCGGGTTGGTATTGCAGTTCTCCTCCACCCAGCACCCGGGGCACCCCTCCTGCGGTCGAACTGCATATCTTAGTTTGTTTTTATTCCCATCAGCAACATCATCATCTATTTCTATCACATGGACATCAGCACCTTCGGATGCTTGTTGAGCTGAGACAGTGTTGGGATCTTGGCTAGAGGCAGACAATATTTGTGCCGGTGCTGGGGAAGCAGAAGGTGCAGGGGAAGGGAAAGTAGCAGCAACAGCACCTCCTTCTTGTGACAAGCTACCCAGAGTCGACATTTCCGATCCGGCAAACAAAATCACAAGGCCCCGCCCCGCAGCAGCCCCCAGCCGCTTGCGCCGTCGAAACGAGTTGGGATGGGGAATTGATTTAGTTTATGTTAAGTACATATATATGGCTCACCGCCGTGCCACGCACGCCAGGCTATGGCATGCCATGCGGCACGGCATGCCATAGCCTGGCGTGCGTGGCATGGCGGTGATCCGGCGACTGACAAGTACAAGGCCAGTGCCTGAGTGCCGACCTGCCGCAGCGGAGAGACAAGCAAGAGGAAGAGGGCTGCGTCAGCCGTCGGCACCACAGCAGAGTGCGACCGAGGAGCTTGGCGACGAACACGGAGCCACGGAGGGCCTTCCGCCTCAGGATGCAGCGTGGTCGTCGACGAGGAGGAAGAGACGGCATCGCGACGGAGGACGCAGGAGGTGGCACACGCGTGATTTTCAAAGCAGAAAAAACCCGTGTAATTTTCGAAGAATATACAGTCGTTTTGTGAAATCACCATACGTAGTACAGAGGGCTTATACCGGAAAAACAAAAGGGACATAATTTGCATTTGAGAGGGACATGATTTTTCATTCATTTTCTTTTTTAACTATTGTATAAAGCTTTCTTCATCTCTAGAATTACTATACTACACCCTGCGGCTAACGAGGCCTCGTTGTGCACCTCCGAGCGCCACCCCGACACTCCTCCTTTCATCCCCTGCAGTCCCACCCAAAAAAATATTTTACCCTGTGTCCTCACGCCCTCACTTTTCTGTCGTAATTTTTTCACTGACCATAAGACAACACCCCATCCTATCCCACCACCTATTTATATCTATTTTTATCGAAACCGTAACAACAATCCATACTTTTCCCATCTACCTCTTCGTTTTTTCAGGATTGATAGAGCGGTAGCGGTGCGCTCTGGATGACAGCGCAAATCCAGGGCCATCCACCACACGACCCTCATCCCCGATGGTAACCCAGTTGCAGGCGGGGCGACGATGATAGCGGCGGGCAATAGGTGGGTGAGGAGCTCCCTGCAGCTAGCGACGGGGCGACCACTCCATCGCGGCCAATCCACCATGCGGAGGAGGCCGGGGCCGGTGGCTTGTCCTCTTCGGAGCCAGTGGAGGAGAGCTGGCAGCCCAGATAGGGGCATAGGAGAAGGTGGCGAACTCAAGATCTGATCGGTAGAGGCGCTCTCTCGAGCGACTAACAGAGAGCGAGGACCGTGGAGAACCGTGGACTTTGGCGCACATAGCGGCAAGGACAGACAGATCTAGCACCTCCTTCCCCACCCCACCTGTGTATTGGTGATGGCGCCGGCGGGATACTGGGAGGAAGAGGCGGTGGTTGACAGCAGGTTCCGACGAAATCTATTTGCTAATATTTGGAGTGTTCATACCAATTTGTAATTTTTTTTACTCCAGTTTGATTAAGCATTTAAACTGTTTATTTTACAGTGTGTTTCAATGTAACAAAACGCACGTGTGTAAAAATTTATTATATACATATTATCTATATGAATTCCGCCTTGCTAAAACGAAAAAAATAGCTGCAAGTAAAAGACTTACTTTTAGTAGAGGCCACAAGAAGTATACCTAAGTTGGCAGAGATGGGAGGAGAACTAGGTAGCGAAGTGTAGAGGGAATAATATCTAACCAGTAGTAATTTATCTACTCACGGGCTAACAGATTGGTATAGTATTGTCGAAAGTAATTTATTTACCCGTGAGCTAATAGGAAGGGGGAATAATATGTAATAATTTCTTTTACTGGTTAAGGAGGAATAAGATAAGGGGTGGAAGGGGAGCACATGACCAGTTAAAAAACAAAAATATTACAATTGAAAAAACAAAAATATTACAATTGAAAAAACAAAAATATTACAATTGAAAAACAGACGACCCACAAAGCCCTAATTCAGGTTTCTCTTTAAATAGGCCATTACTAAATAAGAAAAACACCTATAGCTTTGACTATAAATAGAGAGGTGAAGATAATAATGGTACAGAGCGCCTCAAGCTATGAGTAAACAGTGCGCCTCAAGCTGCACCCCCGATCGCACGTACCACGCTTCCTAACCAGCGGAAAATCAGCGAGCCCCGATCGCTCCATCTACCCGCTCGCGTTGACACGGTTCCATTAACGGAAACCCAAATCTCACGGTGGCATGCATTATCTTTTTTCCGTTTTATTTAGTAATTATTTTATTAGATAAATTTGTCAGGATCTGTCAGGTAGTATTTTACTTGAAGACCTCCACGATGACATTTTTGTTAGGTGGAGAAATCCAAGATAAACTTTATCTGTTAGGCACCTAACCTTTATGTTATAATAGATCCGAACACTTGTCTCGGATCGACTTTAATATATAATTGCTTCAATGAATAACTAAAAAAATAGAAGGACGGTAGATAGTAAAGAAAAAGACTAATCATAATATCTATCTTTCAAAGGTTTACTAAAAAAATTAGCGGATCTCTTTATATGTCTTGTCCAAAAAGAGGAGGACTTGATGACTATTCGTTCATCGGAACTAGAGTAAAAATTGTTGTCGATAGATTGTTAAGCTTTTTATTATTTTAGCATCGAGCTATTTTGTCGCAGGACTACCCCTGTAGTATCATCACTGTAGTAGAGTTTAACTACCAAATTCGGAATAGATTGGTGTGGTTCCTCCACATCTAGAACACCAAAATATAGAACCATGAACAAGGAAAGACATGATAGAAATATTGGCTAGTAATTATGAGGTCCCAATTTTTAGCTGGAAGGGACACCAAAGGACCTATTTTCCAACTGTAATATCTAATTTTTTTAGAGGATAACATATATGATCCACCGAAGATTTCTTAAGATTTTGATCAAACTGGCTCTTTGGAATTTAACAGAAGTAGGACAAAGCAGAAATTACTAAACTTGCATCTCTGTTGCCCAGACACCATCTTGATATGATCACTCTCAAATTTGCCCCACAAAATATAGGGACCCTTAATATACCATCTAAAAAATATCCAGTATGAGTTGTTATCGATAAACACTTCAATTACATCAAAAACAATATTTATATTAAAAAACTTCGTATATTTTGCCTTAAAAAGTTTCATCGGGCATTTTTTTTTTCGCAACCTTATGTATATTACATGATATCAAACAGTGCGCCTCAAGCTGCACCCCCGATCGCACGTACCACGCTCCTAACTAACCAGCGGAAAATCAGCGAGCCCCGATCGCTCCATCTACCCGCTCGCGTTCGTGTCGGTTCCATTAACGGAAACCCAAATCTCACGGTGGCATGCATTATCTTTTTTTCTGTTTTATTTAGTAATTATTTTATTAGATAAATTTGTCAGGATCTGTCAGGTAGTATTTTACTTGAAGACCTCCACGACGACATTTTTGTTACGTGGAGAACTCCAAGATAAACTTTGTCCATTAGACATCTAACGCGTATGTCATAATAGATCCGAACACTTCCCTTCCCTTAGATTGATTTTAATATATAATTGCTTCAGTGAATAACTAAAAAAAATAGAAGGACGATAGATAGTAAAGAAAAGGACTAATCATAATATCTATCTTTTAAAGGTTCACTAAAAAATTAGTGGGTCTCTTTATATATCTTGTCTGGAAAAAGGAGAACTTAATAATTATTCGTTCGTCGGAATCAGAAGTAAAAATTATTGTGGATAGGTTGTTAAGATTTTTATCATTCTGGCATCGAGTTATTTTGCCGCAGGACCTCCTCTACAGTATCATCACCGTAGTAGAGTTTAACCATCAAATTCGGGATGAATTGGTGGAGTTCCTCTATGCCTAGGACACCAGAATATAGAACCATGAACAAGAAAAGTCATGAGAGAAATATTGGCTAGTAATTGTAAGGCCCCAATTCTTAACTGGAAGGGACACCAAAGGCCTGTTCTTTTAGAGGATAACAGACATGATCGACCGAAGATTTCGTAAGATTATGATCAAACTAGTTCTTTGGAATTTAGCAGAAGTAGGACAAAGCAGAAATTACTAAACTTGTATCTCTGTTGCCCGGACACCATCCTGATAGGGATCACATCTCTGTTGTCTGGACACGACTTGATATGGATCACCTTAATATACTATCTAAAAAATAACCGGTATATGAGTAGTTACCGATAAACACTTTAGTTTAATAAAAAACAATATTTATATAAAAAAACTTCGTCCATTTTTCCTTAAAAAATTTCTTCGGGCATTTCTTTTTTTTTTTGCAACCTTATGCATATTACATGATATCAAACAGTGCGCCTCAAGCTGCACCCCGGATCGCACGTACCACGCTCCTAACTAACCAGCGGAAAATCAACGAGCCCCGATCGCTCCATCTACCCGCTCACGTTCGTGTCGGTTCCATTAACGGAAACCCAAATCTCACGGTGGCATGCATTATCTTTTTTTCTGTTTTATTTAGTAATTATTTTATTGGATAAATTTGTCAGGATCTGTCAGGTAGTATTTTACTTGAAGACCTCCACGATGACATTTTTGTTACGTGGAGAAATACAAGATAAACTTTATCCGTTAGACACCTAACCCTTATGTCATAATAGATCTGAATATTTGCTTCAGATTTACTTCAATATATAATTGATTCAGTGAATAACTAAAAGAATAGAAGATCGATAGATAGTAAAGAAAAAGACTAATCATAATATCTATCTTTCAAAGGTTCACTAAAAAATTAACGGGTCTCTTTATATGTCTTGTTCGGAAAGGTTCATCAGAACCAGAAGTAAAAAATTATTGTGAATAGGTTGTTAAGCTTTTTATCATTCTGGCATCAAGCTATTTTGCCACAAGACCTCCTGCAGTAGAGTTTAACTACCAAATTCGGGATGGATTGGTGTGGTTTCTCTACGCCTAGAACACCAGAATATCGAACCATAAACGAGAAAATGCATAAGAGAAATATTGGCTAGTAATTATGAAGTCCCAATTTTTGACTGAAAGGGACACCAAAGACCTCTGTTGGAGGATAACAGACATGATCAACCACAGAGGCTAACAGACATGATCAACCGAAGATTTCGTAACAATGTGATCAAACTGGCTCTTTGAGAAATTACTAAACTTAAATCTCTATTGCTCGCACACTCTCAAATTTGCCTTACAAAATGTAGGGACCCTTAATATACCATTAAAAAATAACCAGTATATGAGTGGTTACCGATAAACACTTCAATTACATAAAAACAATATTTATAGAAAAAAAACTTCGTACATGTTGCCTTAAAAAATTTCTTCGGGCATTTCTTTTTTTCGCAACCTTATGCATATTACATGATATCAAACAGTGCGCCTCAAGCTGCACCCCCGATCGCACGTACCACGCTTCCTAACTAACCAGCGGAAAATCAGCGAGCCCCGATCGCTCCATCTAGACGCTCGCGTTCGTGTCGGTTCCATTAACGGGAACCCCAATCTCACGGTGGCGTGCGTTATCTTTTTTTCCGTTTTATTTAGTAATTATTTCATTGGATAAATTTGTCAGGATCTGTCAGGTAGTATTTTACTTGAAGAACTCCACGACCTGTCATCCCTGTGAATAGACTATACGTTCCACAGCCATTTATAAGTTAGTAGTAAAATTTTTACCATTTAAATAGGTGAGTCCTTGTATAATAGTAAAAATTGTTTATCTCCTACCTTCTGCCATAAATCTCGCAGTGCACGGCATAGTAAAAGGATTACTAGGAATCAGTAGGAATTAGGAGCGTACTTGCCTTGCATTGCAGTCTACAGGCATCGTATACTAAAAGGATTACGAAGTAGTCTTTGTGTGATGAATTTACTTCTTTGGTTATACGCACGCAGAAGATGGCACCAGCAGCCGCGGCGTGTATGTGGATGGAACGCAAAGATCATCGTAGTAAAACAATTATATTATCCTTTATACCGATGAGCGCAGGTTTTTTACTCCGAGAAGGTTGAGAGGAGGGGAGCGGAGGAAGGAAATAGGAGGGAGTGGGTACGAGGAAAACGGGGATAGAAAAAAAAGAAACAATCACAGAAAGGTGGGATCGGTAGCTCCGCGTGAGGCGTGCTATTTATTAATAAACAACGCGCATCACGCATCACGCTGGTTAGCATTATTGAAAATAGTATGTGATACTGGTATTTCCTTCCACTCTGCCAGCTATCAACGTTGATACATGTTTCGTAGAAATTTCATACTTAATCTCTACTATTATAAAAATTCATACCGTTTCCATTCGTCCATCCTTTCTCATCCGCGTTCCACAATCGACAGGGTATCCGCGTCTGCGTCAGTCAGTGATTTGGCCCACACACTAAGAAAAGTGCGGGCACTGGAATTAATCAAAATCAATCTTAGCAACAGCCATTAATTGAATAATAAAAAGATCGAGCTAAGCTAGCCAGTACACTGCGGCGGATGGCATGAGTTGAGAGGAGATAGTGGACAGCTGGGGGGTGTACGTGGCCAGTGTGGCAAAGTGGTGGAGGCCGCTGTCGGAGTAGGAGAGGACGATGAAGCTGACGTGGGCGTCGCAGAGCACGGCGAGCTCCTCTGCCTTCTTCTCCAGCCCAGCGACCCGCTTCTGGAAGCAGATCCCGCGGCGCACCCGCTCCTCGATCTGCCGCAGCACTACCCGCCTCCACCTCCCCATCCTCCTCCTCCTCCTCCTGGCCTCCAATCCGACGCACCGGACCAGCTAGGCGCCCCGTTATGTAGGCACGGCGGCAAAATGGCGACGGCCTGTGGTTGTGCGCCGGTGCAGCGTCTGCGAAGCCACGGCGGAGTAGCGACAGCAGAGCCGAGAAAATAGGCGGTGGCGGTGATTGAACAAGAGGGGAAGGTAGCAACCCTAACCACCCCTCCCCTCTCTCCTTTTGTTCCCAAGCCAAATGGCCTAGCTGCTGGCCCAATCTCCAGCATGCCCCGCGTGCGCCTGAAGTAGGCCGAAAGGCCGCCTGCGTTTTGTCCTAGGTTAGACTATTTTGTGAAAAAGTCCCTGGATTTCCAAAGAATTGCGAAATAGTCCTTGTAAATAGTACTATTCGGTATTGTTTTAGTTTTAGCCCCTGAATTGTTACATTTCCAAAATGGCTTACGAAATGACAGATCTTTTGTTAATTACAATATAGTCCTCAGATTACATATAATAATAATTCTATATAATTGAAATGGATTTGCTATGGCACACGCACACGTCGGCTTCTTTAAGTCGCGTGTGGGGCAAGCATCACAATTAATGCTAACCATCATTAGCGCTTAATAATTTTTGAATTATAAATAATAAATAAACAAGTTGAGTTGAAAGTTTTAAATATCAGCTGAAAGTTTCAAAAATCCACTTGAATGTTTCAAATTTTGAGTTGAAATTTTTAAATTTTAGGTTGAAAATTTCAAATTTTGAGTAGAATTTTTAAAATTTTCAATTGAAAGTTTAAATTTGAGTTAAAAGTTTAGATTTGAAAATTTGATCGAAAGTTTCAAAATTAGAGTTGAAAGTTTCAAATTATTAGTAGAAAGTTTACTCAAATTTTTCAAAATTTGTATTGAAAGTTTCAAATTTTAAGTTGAATGTTTTAAAATTTGGAGTTGAAAGAAAAGTTTCAAATTTTGATTTGTTTTCTTTTTGAATTTTGAGTTCAAAGATGTAAATATGCACATGAGAAAATAAACGAAGCTAAATGACTCCTCCCCGGTCTAATCGAAAACGGGGTCGTATTCGTCCAATTTCCCCCCGCACGTGCGTGAGGCCGTGCCTTCGATTTGGACGTGGCGCGCACTCGGTGCGTGTGCTCCAATTAGCGATCCTCTAATTTAAATACCCCACTGTAACGCACGGATAACTTGCTAGTCTAATAGAAAATTGAAAAAAAATTATGCGTTTAAAAGGAGATGGTTGGGCAAAACGAAAGAAATGCACACACACGATGGCAGTGGGCAGAGTTGCTGGCTGGATGCCCGAGGCTGACCCGGTTATACGGGCCGTCCCGGACCACGCGGCGGCGGCGGCAGCGGCTGGTAATGGCGGTCAGGCAGCTCCCCACGGCTTGGCTGCTATGGCTTCATGGCGGTGAACATCTTGATGAAGTTATACTCAGGCCATGTCCTGAGTTTTCAAGGCCAGTGCGAAATAAAATGTAGGGGCCCTTAATATACCATCTAAATAATAACCAATATAGGGGCCCTTAATATACCATCTAAATAATAACCAGTATATGAGTTGTTACCGATAAACACTTCAATTGCATAAAAACAATATTTATATGAAAAAACTTCCTACATGTTGCCTTAAAAAAATTCTTTGGGCATTTCTTTTTTTCGCAACCTTATGCATATTACATGATATCAAAGACGAGCCTGATAATTGAAAGAAATAACATTATTAGTGGTTTAACTCATAAATTACAAAGCTACAAATCGAAATAAAAAAAGCTTACCAATTAGTTGATCACGGGCACGCATGGCAAGTGAGTCGAAAATTTTGGATACTTCAAAGAGACACACGAAGCCAGGTGATCCATTGCTACAAAGTTCAATGGAGCAACCACTTTGAGGATGAAGCAACTTAGGAACGCGAAGACGAGTTGAAGTTAGCTCATCCCCACCTTTTCGCCAGTGATTCTAAGTCTCGAGGACAAGATTCTCTATAAGAGGGTAGATTTGTAACTCCCTGAAGTCACCCTAATTTAATAAATCATTTTCTAATTTATTTCTAGAAATATTAAAATTCTGTAAATAGCCTTCAACAATTAAAAATTACCAAGATTGAGCTCGGATCGGCTTGTGGGTATTTTTAATAAATTCCCCGTGCCTCCAAATGTGTACTCAATTTTTATTTGAATTTTCGAAGCATCTTAAATAATTATTAAGCCAAAAAACAATTTTCAGCTTTTCTAAAATTAAGAAAATAAAAATAAATCCTTTACCTCCTTAGGCCGAATCCAGTCCATTCCCTCTCCTTCCTTCCCCGTGGCCCAGTGGTCCGACCCCTCTTTCTCTCTTTCCCTTCCCTCCTTGTGTGTCACGCTCGAAAATTCACTTCAAATTTCCAAAGCTAATTTATACATTAAACCCTCGTTCAGGAATGAGTCGAGGTACACAAATCGATAATTTGATAAATATAACCAAAATGGAATAACGTTATATACTTACAAAAGAGACACTTAATCGTCACATAGAAGAAAATTGTAGTGGAACAACAATCTAGCAAGCTTCAGCGCCACACCCACAGGCAACTCAACTGGGGTATAAGTCAAACTCGAACTCAAAGTACTTCTCCTTCCTAGCAAAACTTCTCTTCGATGATGGTAATTATGCAAGACTAAGTACCACCCACCGTACTCAACAAACCACACAGAAATACAATATAATGCAATAATATTCCAAGGAAGGTATAATATGGCTCTTTTGCATAAATGACATTTAAAATATTTGCATTTAAAAGCATTACAAAAACAATATAATTTAGTTATTATCAAAATTAACCCAATCATCGAACAGCACAGCAATGCAGTTCAAGCCTAAATCCTCCAAAACTGGAGCTATCAAGTTACCATCAGTTATCAAATTATTACTATTAATGAGTAGCGTGGGAGTAATCACGAAGAACATCGCTTAGCCGCCCATAACCGCGGGTACGGCTATTCGAACAGTTTTACTCTGGCCAGAGGTATACAAATTTACCCACAAGATATAACTCCACAACATGTTACCATGTGTCTCAATACCACCACGGTACCTCAGAAAGGAGTTGTGATAGGACTATTTATGTAACATGCACAACAGAAGAGCCACCCGCCAAGCAACCTGTCTCCGGTAGGGGTGATCAAGTACCTAGGCAGGGAGACTGCTCGATGCACAAATTCATGGACTTATGACTACCATGTGTGGACTTATGGCTGCCACAAACACGCCCTGGTGCCTCCTGTTAAACATGTCACACTTCAAATCCGGCCATTACCCATTCTAGCTTAGTATGGTTATTGCTGTGCAATGATAGCTCGCAAACCGGTCCTTAATTGTCATGTGCAGAACTAACAACATCACCATTC
This sequence comes from Oryza meyeriana var. granulata, assembly GCA_003991445.1. Lineage (NCBI taxonomy): Eukaryota > Viridiplantae > Streptophyta > Magnoliopsida > Poales > Poaceae > Oryza > Oryza meyeriana. Next base: position 175,894 of record RYFJ01002569.1, read on the forward strand.
CATGTGCTCACAACCCACCATTAGTCAAGTTTTAGTTGTCACATTTAATAAACCAACCATGACCATCTATCATGAAATATAATCATTAACCATTAATTAATCATGAGTGATTCAATAAGTATCCCACATAAAATGATGATAATGTTTCTAAGCATGGCTAAGAAAACTAATTATTCTAGCTAGATCTTTAGTTTAGACATCTAGCTAGTCAATATTAATTACCCAAGGTATCAAGGTGAAGGTATCTATAACAAATCATGGCCATAATCAAGGAATATAGGAATAATAATAATAACCCATAATAATGACAATTCCAAATCACATGCAATAACTTTAAAACAAAATAATTTTCAAGTTGGGTTCATCATACTCAAGGGGATTGTTGTGTGACTTGCCTCGCAATAGAAAAGTCTTCAATTGATCTTCCGAAACTCTTCCTCAAACTTCGCACTCCTCCGAAATGTCAGAAACTACACGATTACATGCAAAATAGGAAAAACAATAAGAAAAACCAAATAAACAGTACATAAAAGTATACAAACATGTAGATCATAATTTTAGATGAATTTAGAAAGAAGAACGGGTCGAATCGGAGTTCGGACGGAAAAGTTATAGCCTTCGGAAGTTTGAATTCAGAGAAAACCGGAAAAGAAATTGGAAAAGGAATATTCTCAAGAATATTCCCTAGATTTTGAATTAAAGGAATTATTTTAACTGTGGCTGACACATGGGGTCCACAGGTCAGTGAGACGGCCCACGGTTGACTAGGTCCACTACGGCTTAGATCTAATTGGATTGAGATGGATGGCTAGGATTGATGGGTAGAGAAGATCAATGGCTCAGATTAGATCTTGTTCAAGATGGTTGGCTAGGAACTGGTTGACCTTAGATCAACGACTTAGATCAACTCAATGTAGATAGGATGGCTAGATTTGAATCAAGGGATGGATGATCGAGATTGATCAGATAGGATCGGACGGCTAGGATCACTCTTGGCCGGATCTATCCACGCATGATGCCACGCGGGCGGCCAAAGGGAAAGGGATAGCTGAGCTGGCAGCTGACAGGGACGATGACATGGCACCATGTCAGCACGAACTCGCTAGAGAGGAGCGGCGGCTTGGACCCTGATGGTCGCCGGTGAACAGTGACGCTCCGACGGGCGGCGAGGGCATTCGAACATAGAGGAGGACAAGGCGGTCTCACCAGGTGCTTGCACAATGGCAAATGGCGATGAGAGACACCAGCGATGAGCTTCGAGTGGCGGAGAGTGTCGGCTTCACAGCGGCGAACGACTTTCGGTGATCTTCAGCGATGGAGAGATGGTGGCTGGGAATTCTCTCTTCACTGCAGTGCCGATGGTGGTGGTAGCGACGACCGGTAATGGTGGATTCAAAGGCGGGGTTCGGCTTGATGCGGCGGCACACGGTGGAGAGAGAGGCGTGCGAGGGGAGGAAGCTAGGGCTCGGCAGAGCTCAGATTCGGCCGTGGTGGCTAGGTCTTGGAAAGAGGGGATGGAGGTTAACGTTATTTATAGAGATAGGAGGAAGAGACCGAGCCAAGGATGATAGATGCGGCTAGGGTTTTATCCCAAGCTTTGCGAGCACGAGGTGGTGCGATTTCCTTCAGGATTTGTTGCGAAACTTGGGGGAAAAGAAGTAAGAAGGCAAGGAGATAAATTCCCCTCAACCAATTTGAGGAGATCAACGAGATACGGCCAAATCAGGCATCGGGTGAGCTCGTGTCTCTGGCCGGAGGAGGAAGATGACCCTGACATGTGTGGTCCGGGTCCACATGTCAGTGGGAGAGAGGAGGGGATGGCTAGCTAGGCTGCTGGGCCGGTGTTGGCTTGCGTGTGGGAGAGAGGAAATGGGCCATAGGCTTGGCGGATTGGAAAGGAAAGGGGAATGGGCTGGAATTGGCCCGAACTGAGAGAAGGATTTTAATTTGATTTTCAATTTAAATAATGGCTGAAACGATGTTTGTGGCTTTAAAATTAGTTCTTTTGCTCCAAAAATTTCGAGAAAATTCCAAAGTGTGTTATTTAACATGGAGAATTTATTAAAAATGAATTCAACTATGATTTATTAAAGAAATTTGTATTTCCCATATTTACTTTACTTTATTAATTTACTTTACAATTTAATATAAATTCTAGAAAATCCATTATTATTTAATTTATTTTAATTCCCGAAAAGTTGGGCTATTACACCCCGCCAGCCCGCTGGCCAGGCCGTGTCTTCCCTCCTTGGGCCAACCCAGCTGCACGCCTTCGCCCGCACCAGGCCCGTCGCATCCCTCCACTTGGCCCAGCCCACATTGCAGCCGCTCTTGTGTCGCCACCGCTAACAGGTGGGGCCCACCTGTCATCCCTCTCCTCCCGTCGCTCCGCGCGGGCCGGCCAAACACGAGCGCCACCACCACAGCCATATCCCCCTAGCCAATTTCGCCTGCATGAAGTAGGGGGAAATTACTCCCCTTCACTCCCTCATTCAAACCCCTCTTAATCGTCTTTTAATTCAGGCGTTAGAGCATCTCCAAGAGAGGCTCAAACATTACTCCCAAAAACCTTAGATTGGGACCATCCTAAAAATTTTGGGCTTAAAAAGTTTTACCATCTATCAATGTTTTGTATCGGCAATAATAATATGGGGCTACTCATGAGACCTAAACTTGATGGATTGCAAAGGAACATAAAACAATTTATACTGGTTCAGGCTCTCGAGATGAGGTAATACCCTACGTCTAGTTGTGGTGTATTGCCTTTGAGGTTTCTCTAGTGAGATTGTGCATCTTGCCCTCAAGGGACGCCCTGCCGCCACTTATATACTGGAGGACAAGGTTACACAGTAGGAATCCCAATCGGACTATGACCAGGAGATTTCCTTCTAGGAGTACAACGTTCCCGAGTAGGAGTATATCCTTACCTTGTCGTACAAGGTTATGTATGCCGAGTCCTATTGTATCCCCAATTATAAAGTTAGGCCTATCCTCTGTCTGAGTGACCCAAATACTTCTCATGAGGTACCCGGGGCCCATGGCACTGACAGTAGCCCCTGAGACCTTCATAGTTGAGTCATAGCTGATGCCGAGTGCTCATCCTTCACGGTGAAGAATTCCCGAGTGCATTGCTCCCGAGTACTCTTTGTTCGAGTGCTTTTTCTCCCGAGTCCTGCTCCATGTCAGCTGGCAACGAGGCTATGAAGGGCTTCATAAAAAAAATATGAATAGTGTGCGCCGAATAGGCGCACCTATTAGGTGTAGCCCCGACTTTGTGTTTAATTATGAAACAATTAAACATAAAGTCAAAGATCTTTAACCTTGTAGCCTTTCCCGAGTAGTATACTACTCGGTATGTAGACTCTGTAGCGTCATGTCAGCTAGAATAATTTTTGCTCACGACAATTGTTGGCTAAGCATGTAAGCCGATTACCACTTCTTGGATTTTAACCCAATGTGTTGTCAGGTGTACTTAAGAGATATCTGCATCCCCAATTTTAATGGAGACCAGCTATCGATCCTTATAAGGATGTATCCTTAATACCTAGTAAATAATACAAATACCTGAACACATGTGTCCAGCAATTAGGCTTTCATGAAGCATATCTAATTATTCAATCGATTTCTGTAAATATCATCTACACTGTGATTTTAACACAGCCAGCAGTCGGCTCCACAGAGCATGCCATTTAGAAACTTATATCTTGTGGCCCAGTACCGAATTAGCCGGCCCAAGCCCACTTATCAGCATAGGCTCTATAAAAGCGGGGAGAGAGAAAAGATTCCCTATCTTCTCCAATCCGCCAATCATTTCATCTTCTAGCTTCTGCGCCGAAACTCCTCACTTTGTCTCAAAAGGGTTCGCCATAGCCAGCGTCTCCCTCTCAAAACTCGTGCGATCCCGCTCCGCCGCATCCATTCCAAGCCTTTAAAAGCATTTCCCCCAAATCTTTCCACTCCCGACAATGCCGAAAGCTGCGCTTGAGATCCCGAAGATGTCTGTGGAGGCTTGGCCGATCTCGAATTGCGGCTTGACAAAGCTGAAGTATTTGGAGAAGAAACTAATGTTGCAGCAGCGAGAAGTCATCCATTGGCACACCGCCGAAGGGGAATCTATTCCGATGCCCCGATCTGGTGAGGCTGTCACCTTCACCTCTTTTTTCCACCGCGGTCTTGCCCTTCTCTCTTCGGATTTCTTCCGCCAACTTCTATCCTTCTACCAACTAGAGCTGGTGAATCTGAACCCCAACTCCATTCTGCAAATCTCCATTTTCGCCACATTGTGCGAATGTTTTCTGGGGGTAAAGCCCCATTTCAACCTTTTCCGGTATTTATTCCACATCAAGCCCCAGCCGTCCATAAATAAAGTCCAAGTGTTGGGGGAGCCGGTCTTCAACTCAAGAACGAAATGAAAAAGATCTATCTCTCTTTTCCCTTGAAAATCTCCCTCAAGGGTTGGCATAGAGAATGGTTCTATTGTTCCGATCTTGAACCTTCTCTGCCCCTCTTCACTGGCTCTTCTCCGGTGGTCCTACCTATTTGGTCTTCTATGCCAAACTATGAAGAGATGGGCCAAGTATACCAACTAATAGAGTAGATCGATCAACTAAAGAGCTCGGGATTAACTGGTCCTTGGGTGGCGAGGTGTTTCCTGAATCGCCGCACCAGGCCACTGAAGCTAAGAAACCATTTCGGCTGGGATTATTAGGGCAAGAATAATCCCAGCCGAGAATACCTGGATTTGATTGATGTGAAAAAGGTGACCGACACCTTGCTCAGCTTTTTTGTTAACGGGGTTGTGGAAACTAAAAACGCCGAGTGCGCCACTGCAGCTTACAGCCAGAAAAAGCCTTGGCCACAGGTAATCTTGAAAAGCTGATTTGGTATTGCTATTCATTGGTGATGAATATCTGGGGACATTTGTCTGGAATCACCCTCCAATGTATGATGTATGTTGTTGAAACATTTGTAGGATTGTGAGAAATTTGACGATGATTCCCAAACCTTGTCGGCCACCAAAACGAAGAAGAGGCCAGCCAGTCCTTCTGCTGCTCAGCCCAGCTCTAAGAGAGTTGGGAAGAAACCCATCGAGGATCCGAGCAAGAAGAAAACAAGCAAGCCGAGCGCAGCGCCGGGGAGTTTGAGGATTAAAAACCCCGCCAGTCTAGCCCCTAGGCCGCCAAGCCTGAGGCCTTCTCCTCCAAGTCCAAGGCCAGCAACATTGAGCTCAGGGCCGACGCCACCTAGTACAAGATCAGCAACAACAAGCCCAAGGATGGCGCCGCCGAGTAGTCGACGCCCCAGTCGGTTGCGCTAGAAACAGGGCTGACTGGAGGTAAAGTACCACCGCCAACTGTTGCACCGACTGGCCCGATAGCCAGCAGCTCTCCACCGCCAATATCTTCTGGAGCTCCCTCGTGGAGATTCAAGATTTTCAAGAGGTAAGCGATCTTCAATCTTCCAAGAGTCTTGAACGATGTGATAGTATCTTGATACTTGACTCATTGTGCAGGAAGCGAGTCAACATTGATCCCAAGGGGACCACGCCAGCCGCTCCTGTTACCGTGCCGTCCCCAACCGAGCCAGTGCCAACAAGTTCATCTACTGAACCAGAGAGTGCCCTAGCTATAGAGGTTGAAGCAGTCCTGACAACAGGATCAATAGTACCGGCTGACCAAGGGGGGAGTGCTGAAGCTGCTGCTCCAGCCCCCGAGCAAATCGCTGAAGCCCCAGCAGCTACTGAGTCTAGGACGAGGACCCCATCACCACTTATATCGTCGTCATCTTCAGATGAAGTGGACATCCCCCGACTCGAAGCCCCCCCTCGTGACTTCCCGAGAACGTTGCATTGGGTATCCCCTGAGGGAGTCGCGGAGAGCTACGAGCATGATGAACAAGCCTTGGCAAGGGAGCGTGAAGTTCTTCGTGCTGCAATCGTCACGTCCAAGGGAGTTCAAGTGTGTAGCAAATCTTGCTATGTTGAGTTCTTGATGGTTCTCCTTAATCTAGTACTCCACCATTTGACTCTGTTTTACTCTATTTTGCTCTGAGCAGAAGATTGTCAACCACTTAGAGAAAGTGAACAAGGTCCTGACCCAGCTCGTCCCCCATCTTCAACGACTGAGCCAGCTCCAGGCCGCCAAGGACGACCTGGAATGAACTAGCCAGGAGAAGGAAACTTGGCTAAGGGGAGCTGTTGATCAACTTAGGGATGAGAAGTGGGCTCTAGCCGAGAAGATTAGAAGTAAGTCTTTAGTATTATCCTCCCGAGTAAATCCTGAGTATATCTCTCCAGCTTTGTTGATTCCCGACTGCCTTATTGAGTTCTAACTGCAATCTCGAGTTCTTGACTATTCTGATTTGCAGTCCTCAAAGCCGAGAGGAAACAACAAGAGAATAAGCTAAAGGAAGTTAAAAAGGCTAAAGCCGAACTGGAAAAAGCCAAAGCCAAAGTGGAGGCCGACTATGCAAATAAGCCTCCTCCCTGACAATAACCTTAACCCGTCTTCTTGTTACTCCGACTGCATTGTTTGGCTAACAAGTATACTTGTCGATGAATCTGAACGGCTTTGAAAGCCAATGCCCATACCCAATTCAATGCCTTTGCAGACGAGATCAAGGTTGTCAAGGAGTCACGGGAGATTCTTGTAGAATCCGTGAATGGGCTCCTTGACATTATGGAGCCCCACCATGTTGGGACCAGCTCCAGTACAGTCTCCCAGGTGCAGGCACGCCTTAACAAAGCCCTGAGCATCTGCAAAACCTTTTCCATGATTGTAGTCATCTGAACTTCTGTCCACTCGACCACAAAGTCGGCTAGAGCTTGAGATTTGATTACTGTCCATGGTTGAAAAATGATATCAAATGCCATTAACTTGAGTGCCCATTTAGCGATTCGGCCGGTGGCCTCGCGATTGTGTAGGACGTCCCCGAGTGGATATAACATGACAACGGTGACTTGATGTGACTGAAAATAGTGCACCAACTTTCGAACAGTGATGAGTAGGCCATATAACAGTTTCTGGACCTGAGGATACCTCATCTTGGAGTCAGCTAGGACCTCGCTGACGAAGTAGACTGGCCGTTGAATTTTCTATATATGACTTGGCTCGGATCTCTCGACTACCAGCACCGTGCTAACTACCTGAGTGGTTGCCGCCAAGTATAACATCAGCGGTTCCTGGGGCATAGGTGACGCCAACACTGGTGGTGATGTGAGAAATTTTTTGAATTCTTCAAAGGCTTGCTGGGCTTCAGGTGTCCATTGAAAATTGTCCGCTTTCTTTACTAATTTGAAAAGAGGCATGCCCCGTTCACTAAGTCAGGATATGAATCGGCTGAGTGTCGCCATGCACCCTGCTAGCTTTTGGACATCCTTCTGGCTAGTTGGGGGTGCCATGTTCATCATAGCGTTAAATTTTTTTGGATTAGTCTCGATGCCTCGATGTGATACGATGAAGCCGAGTAGCTTGCCGAACAATACACCAAAAGCGCACTTTTCTGGATTCAACTTCATCTTGAATCTCGGAAGGTTTTGTAAAGTTTCTTCCAAGTCAGCGATGAGTTCTTCCCTGAATTTCGTCTTGATTACCACGTCATCGACATATGCCTCCACATTGCGCCTGAGTTGAGTGTGTAGACACCACTGGATTGCTCGTTAATATGTTGCTCTAGCATTTTTCAACCCGAACAGCATAGTGATGTAGCAGTATGCTCCAAACGGCATAATAAAAGAAGTCTTCAGGCAGTCCTCCTCCTTAAGGCTGATTTGGTGATATCCCAAGTAACAGTCGAGAAAGCTGAGAAGTTCGCACCCCGCAGTTGAATCCACCACCCGATCTATTCTTGGTAGACTAAATGGATCTTTGGGACACGCCTTGTTTAAGTCGGTGTAATTGATGCACATGCACCATTTACTGTTCTTCTTCTGGACTAGGACTGGGTTTGCTAGCCAATCTGGGTAGTAGACCTCTTTGATGAACCCGGCTGCAAGTAGCTTGGTTATCTCCTCCCGAATAGCATCTTTGTGGTCCTATGTGAAGCACCGTAGTTGTTGTTTGACTGGCTTAGCATCCGACTTGACATTGAGGGAATGCTCGATCAGCCCCCTAGGTACACTAGGCATGTCGGAAGGTTTCCGAGCAAATATATCCCCGTTCGCCTAGAGGAAGGTGACGAGCATGTTTTCCTATTTGGGGTCGAGTCCGGTCCCGACTAGAGCAGTTTTAGAGGGGTCGGTAGGGTCTGGGGGATCATTTTGGTTTCAAAATCCGCTGAAATTCCCAACTTTGTTGCTTTCTTGGCCGAAACCTGATCGTCCTCAACAGGAGTTGTAGCAGATAGCCGAATGCTGTTGCGTCTAACTGCCGCTTCTTGAGATTGAGCAAGCTCACAAGTCTCCTTGTCATAGGTGAAGGCTTGCTTGGCATCGTTGCGAAGGGAAAGAACTCAGGCTGGCCCTGGCATCTTGAGCATCATGTAGGTATAATGTGGCACCGCCATGAACTTGGCTAGCGCCAGCCGTCCGAGTATAGCGTGATACGCTGTCTCGAAGTCGGCAACCTCGAAACAGATACTCTCTGTGCGAAAATTATCCCGCATGCCAAAAGTGACTGGCAGAATTATTTGTCCGAGTGGAGTAGAAGATAGGCCGAGAATTACCCCGTGGAAGGGCACTGTACTCGTCTATAGCTCTGAACGGGGGATCTTCATCTCGTCCAAAGTTTTGGCGAATAGAATGTTGAGAGCGTTGCCTCCATTAATAAGAACTTTCTTCAATTTGATGCTCCTAACGACCGGGTCTAGGACGAGTCAATAGCGTCCTAGGTGAGTAACCCGATCAGGATGATCTACACGGTCAAACGTTATTGGGGTTTCTGACCAACGCAGGTATTGGGGGGCGTCTGCTGCGGAGACCGAGTTGATTTCATGTGTGTAAGCTTCTGCTTCCTCTTGGACTCATATGCGGACGGCCCTCCAAAGATGTGGTTGAGCTCGGCCTGGGGATCTTGATAATCGCCAGCTGTGCCCGAATCTGGCTTATTTTTATCGGTGCCAGATGTTGAAGCCTGCTCGGAAGCAAACTTCTTAAGCATGAAGCAATCCTTAGCCACGTGCTTACCCTTTGGTTGAAAGGGGCATGGCCCGTTCATCACTTTTTGGTATTCGTTTTTCCTCGGGGGTCACGGCCGAGTACGCTCCATGGTGGCCACCACGTTATCTGACTTCCGCTTGTGGCTGCCGGATTTGTTCTATGTTGGCCCGTCATTGTCTTTCTTGTCCTTCTACTGGGGCTCTTTTTTGTCGTCGAAGGCCTGAGTGACCGCGTCGGCCGAGCCGGCGTACTTGTTCGCCATATCAAAAAGGGCCTTGACAGAAGGAGGAGGTTTCCGAGTGAACCTGGCAATAAATGGGGCATCTTTGACTCCCTTGCAGAAGGCGGCGATGACGACCTCATCCTTGATCATTGGGATCAAATTTTGCTTCTCAAAAAACCTCTTGATGAACTCACGTAGAGACTCGTTCTTCTTTTGGTGTAGCTGATAGAGATCGTACTCCGAAGATGGCCTCTCGTAAGTTCCCTGGAAGTTGGCGATAAAGCGTTCCCAGAGTTCTCCCCAAGAGCCGATTGACTTCTTCGGAAGTCCTGTTAGCCATGTCCTGGCCGATTCGGCCAGAGCGACTGGGAGGTAGTTAGCCATGGCTTTGTGATCTCCTCTGGCTGCTCGGACTGTTAGAGTGTAGACCATGAGCCAGGACTTGGGATTAGTCTTCTCGTTGTATTTCTCGATCCCAGTCGGCTTAAAACCTACCGGGCAGTCGACCTGCTGCAGCTCCTAGGTGAAGGCCGGTACTCCTTCATCTGTATGAGGACTCCAACTCCGACTGAGGCAGTGGAACTGCTCATGGTGGAGGCCAAAGCGCTCGTTCTCGTCTTCCAATTGGCACTGCTCATCTTCCTCTCGTTCGCGGTGCCGTGCGTTGATGTCTTGCCGAAGGTCCCGCCGCAGTCGGCCTCGGAGATCCTGGTTGTCCCGACAGTTGTTTTGATGCTGCCGGTCGTTGTTGGGGTTGCCGAGTGATGTCTAGCATGACTCTGTGTGCGGCTGACTGGAGCCGGCAACATGGCGTCGCGTCGAGACGGATGAGACTGCCGTTGGAGATGCCGGCCGGTTGGTCGGTATGAGGGTATCGCCCGACTGCTGGTGCTACTGACATGCAACAACAGTAATCATGGCTTTTATCCTTGCTATAGTCAGGGTGGTCTGGTGATCAGGTCCAAACTGGAGCGTGCCCGGCAGAGTCGCAGCGGCTACAACGTTCTACTAAGGCGTAACGAAGACGTCGTGGTTGCCGACTCGAGTTTGGAGGATTTGTTGCTAAGCAGTCTGCCCAGTCCTGCGCAGGTCGTCGTTGCGGGCATGAAGGTGTCTTGCTTCTTCCTCCTGTTGTTCTCGCGGTCGGCGGGCCTCCTCCTCTTGCTACTCGCGTAGTCGGCGTGCCTCCTGAGTAGGAGTAGAACCGTTGGACGCCATGAAGACTTCGCGTGGTGGAGAGAAGCTTGCCGAACTGCTGTTCGACTTAGATTTGGAATCAGAGTAGTTGATGGGTGTGATAACTACTCCGACCTCCCTAGATCCAATCTCGAGCGGCTCAGGGCCATATCCGAGTTGAACCACGGGGATTGGGTCTGCCGCGTTAGATGCTGATTGCAATTGTCCATGGCATTGCCAAGTCGGAATGGGAGATTGACGATCTCCTCCTTCCTTAGCCCGATCTCGGCCGGCTCAAGGCTGAGTCCGAGTCAGACACCGAAAGAAAGAGTTGTCCTGAGACCCGGGCATGTTGAAGATTGCCGCAACAAGTTGACAAGGGTTGCCGCAACATTACATGGGCCGACCGGCGCGGAGTCGGCTCGGTCCCTGGCCAATCGGATTGGGTTCGAGTGGGACAGGGTGAGGTTGCCGAATTTGTTGGCGATGAAGTCGAGGCTTCCGAAGGTGATTGTTTCTCTGGGGGAGAAGATGATGCCGTCGACTCCGGTATTTGGATCCATCAGGCTTGTTGAAGATGATCTCGCCGATGCCCCTACCTAGCGCGCCAACTGTCAATGTTTTGTATCAGCAATAACAATATGGGGCTACTCGTGAGACCTAAACTTGATGGATTGCAAAGTAACACGAAACAATTTATATTGGTTCAGGCCCTCGAGATGAGGTAATACCCTACGTCCAGTTGTAGTGTATTGCCTTTGAGGTTTCTCTGGTGAGATTGTGCTTCTTGCCCTCAAGGGGCGCCCTGTCTCCCCTTATATACCCGGGAACAAGGTTACAGAGTAGGAATCCCAGTCGGACTCCGACCAAGGGATTTCCTTCTAGGAGTACAACGTTCCCGACTAGGAGTATATCCTTACCTTGTCGTACAAGGTTATGTATGCCGAGTCCTATTGTATCCCCAATTACAAAGTTAGGCCTATCCTCTGTCTGAGTGGCCCAAATGCTTCTCATGAGGTACCCGAGGCTCATGGCACCGACACCATCTCCAAGAGAGGCCCAAAAATTAGATCCAAAAATTAGTTTGTTGGCTACGTAGGATAGATGGACCTAATATTTGCTTGCAATCATTTTCTTTTGACGATACCGTGCCCTCAAGTGAACACTGATGGAGAGGATCCCCGTTGACGCTGCTGCTCCTTGGCGCTAGAGAACATGTAGCCAGCCATAGTGCCCTCGACGAGAGACTTGTACTAGCCTGTGGAGAAACGGAAGGCTCTATTGATCCTCTATCCAAACATGTCATCAATCGTGGCCGGTGGGGAGGCAGATCGATTACGGGTTATGGTGGTGTACAGATCAAGGGACTGTGGCAGGCGGTGTAAAATAATTAGCACGGGCAAAAGGCATTGAGAGGAAGAAAAGGAACGGGTGGAGAATTCCTGGCGCGCGAGTGGTGAAATTTTCCCACGGGAGCAATGGTTGGGGACGCCAATAGGTTCCCCAGATTTGGCTCACTTTTGGGCTGGGATTGGGCATGAGGAATTTTTAGGGATATTTTTGGGTATCTCTTGGAGACCTTTTTTTTAACTTAAATCCTAAAATTTATCTTTTGGGAACCTCTTTGGGCCTCTCTTGGATCTGCTCCCCTGGACTCACTCCCCATTTTGAATCCCATCAATGGCAACCAAGAATTGCACTGGAGAATCCCTCATCTCCTGGTGCCATTCCTTCTTTCCCGTGCCCTATATATGGATGGCCACTCCTCCCTCTCCCTTTTGACCACTACCCGAACGCCTTGCCCTCTCTTTTGCCGTTGCGTCGTGTTTCCCTAGCACCGCCCGTCGTTCGACTTCAGCCGCACCTCGCCATCGACAGAGACCTCCTCGAGCGCCGCCGCTGTCACCACCGGCTTCGCCAAATCCTCCCTCACCTTGACCACCCATCCATCGAGCTCGTCGACCGCCAGAACATCGTCATCCTCGCCAACCCGAAGTGACCCTGCCACCAAAACCTCATCGCCGGCCTCTACCATCGTGCCTTCGTCGCCATGACCATCTCAGTGAGCTTGCGGGGCCGAGCTCCCCCTCTTCCCCCTTGGGCCGGACCCCTCCGCCGCGCCGATGGTCGCCGGCGGTGACCATCGGCGCGCAGGCTCCATCCTGGCGGGCTGTGCCAATGTGGCCACCGCGTCAGTGCACACACCGCAGCTATCGACCGTGGGGCCTACCTGCCAGCTGCCCTGAGAGGCTGACATGTGGGGCCCGTGTGTTGGAACCGACGCAGCCTCTCCCCCTTGCTGACGCAATTAAGATTTTCTTAAGAAAAATAATTCTAGAAAATGGCCAATCTCCATTTAAATTTCATATAAACTTCAAACGGCCGTATCTCGACCATTCGAAGTCAAAATTGACCTGTTCAAGTCTCTAATTTTTCTTTAAAATGTAAATAACCCATTTATGTCCTTTATTACTACTGTAGTTTATGTGGATTTTCATAGTGTAAAAGCCTTTTTTTTGTGTATGTTGTGTAAACGCTGCAGATTCAGAAGATCCGCTGTTCCTTGAGGTTGACGCTGAAGAGTTTGGCTATGAGCAAGGCAAGTCATACCATTTCTTTGGACATACTGTTGACCTATTGTTTCTAAAATTATTTTGATTTAAATTACTGCATTTCGCTTTATTTAAATTCTCGCGTTCATAATTGTTTTATTTAGCCGCACCTAAATTCCTTGTTATGGCTTTATTATTATTTGTATAATATTCTTTGTCAACCCTTGTGGAGGCCATGGGTCCTGGGTACCCTTACAGGAGGCGAATACGGCCATCCGAATAGGTGATGGGCGGCCTATATAATTAGAGATAGAGTAGAACTTGGCATCATATTACCTTGTACGATAAGAAAAGAGTTAGAGTACTAGCCGAATACTCTATGTATAGATAAGTGAACCCTAGGCCGTATCCAACTGGGTTTCTTACCTTGTAACCCTCGCCCCTCCTATATAAGGTGGGCAAGTAGCCTCATCGGGGGAACAACTCATACACAAGCGAAAACAATCCACCACAACAGGATTAGCGTATTACCTCACGCCAAGGGCTTGAACCTGTCTAAATTTCTTTGTCTTTCAAATCCATCTAGCTTTAGGTCAGACATGTAGCCTCTACATCTTAATTGTCGACATATAACATCGACAACCCTAGGTAACCAAAAACCAACTAGTATGAACTCGCTTACTAGCTAATCTAGGCTATGCTTAGCCCTGTTTAAAGTAGCAACAATTATATGTTCTATAATATCTAGACTTGGGGAGTAACTATATTCCTTTGGGTAACCTTGGGTAATAGCTGTTTGCCTGGACATGAATCTTCTCTATTCAAAATTCCCAAAACCTTGTTTTCAATGGGGCTTGAGGTTCATAGTTGTTTCTGATACATGCACCTCAGCCGTCAAAAGGACCGGTCTTTGGGCCTCTGTTGCAAAGCATAAACCATACTACCACATGTCTAATGGGTAAGGTTTAACCCATAGCTTAGACCAGTCTTAGGCAAAAGGACACGGAAAGAGACGAATAAAGTCTACTTGGTGACAGACGTCTCTGGCAAATGAAGGCCACTTAGGTGCCGAGATGCTGGCGGCACAAACCATGTTTACCTGCCCCAAGGAATCTGGCGTAGACGAGGGTCGGTGTCGATTCTTTTATCTAGGGCTAGGGTGGGTGAAAGGTTATGCCACGTCTTCTGTCCAAATACCGTGGTGGTATGTGGCACGTGGGAACACGTGAGGAAGTCGTGTCTTGTGGGTAAAGATGTACACCACTGGAAAGAGTACAAACTATTCGAATAGTCACACCCTCGGTTAAGGGCAAGCCTAGCAATATACCCAAGTTAAATGTTTCTTTTCTTAAAAATGGTGCCATGGTTTAATGGGCTAAAACTTGTTGGTTGACCTAGTTTGGTCTGGTTGGCGTAGTTTAAGGCAGGTTTGCATGGTATCACAGCCTTGATTAATAACTTTAATATTAGACTTAAAATCATGTTGTAAAAATGCCTTGAAAATTCTAAACTGATTTGAAGTGCTCAATTGATGCAAAATAGCCATATTAAATACCCATTGTACACCTGTATTGTTAATCATGCATTTGTGGGTGTGACTGTTGAGTACGGTGTTGTACTCAGTCTTGCTTAATTTTTCCCCACCCAAATGAAGAGTACTTTCGAGATGAAGGCTTTGATGTCTAACTCATTCCTATCGTCAAGTGCCTGTGGCCTTGGTCGCCCGTCTGCCTAGCTTGCTGCTTTATTTGTTTATTTTTGCTATGTTGGGCCTTTGGTCGCCCATGTAATAAATACTCTAATTACGCTTCCGCTCATGTACTCTGATATTTATCAACTTTATAATGTGTGCCTCGCCTCCTGGGACGAGGATTACTACACTAGCGAATGGAAAACGGTTATGTATTTTTTGGATGCGATAGACGCCGAAAATGAACAAACCGGTTATAGACCTAGCTGTAGGACCGGGATGGCGCCGATTAGAGGGGTGAATGATCATCAGTGTCTTTTTCAAAACACCAGAAACAAACATGCAACAGAAATAATAACAAATGTATAAAATTTATTCTAATATCACTAGAACACCGAACTAATCACCCTAATATACAAAAGACCCAAAACAAGCCTTCAAGTTGCTGCAATAGTCACAAACAGTAAAATCAGCAAATCCACTCCAAACAAAAATCGTTAGAAGTTTACCAATTTAAATCCGTTTGATGTGCAACTTGAAACATAAGTTTAAGACAGAGCCTAGGTTCAGTTTTAGCCAAGAAAAACAAAAACCAACGGATGAAATTGATGGGATCTAAGCAAACTTTAATCTGAACAAAACATGATAGACGTGCATTAAAACTTAGATTAACTAAAACCTAGATTGATCTAAGCCAAACTTGGTGGCTAGAAACTAGACTTCGTTTCGAATCCAACACAAAACACCACACTCAAATCTAACGGTTAGATCATAATATGAAAGCAATATAAAATCAAAGAAAACCCTGCCAAAACTCACCATATGCGAAATCTTAATTGAAAAACGGAATTGTGGATGAATTTTCTGAGCTTTAATTATCAAATCATGTTCCAAAAATGCCTAGAAAAGCACCCCATCTCCCTCAACTCACGTTCTCTCAAACCCTAAAAAGAACAACCTTTTTTCTCTTCTGTTTGCCCGTCATCTCTCTTTCTCTCCCTCTATCTTTTATACAATAGAGTAGAGAGCCCAAAAACCTTATAATTTGGCTCCACACGGCCCAATAACCCATATGGACTCACAATTCCATAAACTATCACAAACTAAACCACTGGCCCACTAGCCAGTCTAACATCATCATGTCCAAACACCACAAACCCAATTAACGTAAAACTTCTCCGTTCCATGTCCTCCATCATCTTCATACGATCAAGCTATAGCATGACCATCCAGTTATATCTCCTGACCGACTCTGATCTCGAAAACCCCATCTAGTGTCGGTCCCTCGTCACTCACCATGATCGCCTTTTAGCTTCACCTGTGCATCAAAGATAAAGAAAACATATTCCAGAAGTTCTTTTCAACTTGATCCACATTAATCCAAACAATACTTACTTTTGCCAATTATTCATCACATATAAAACATTTGATCTAACACTACCATATATCAAAACCATCCATATGCACCAAACCGGCGCTGGAGAGAGGGGCGGAGAGAGCTAGATGGAGAGGTCAGGCGCTGGATCTGGTGGGGGAGAGAGGGGAGAGTGTGAGGTAGGAGAGAGAGGGGGGGTTATTTTATAGCTGAGAAAATAGATGATATCTGATATACGTCATTATTAAAGATTTAATTGAACCAGATGATTCCTTCGGCATTGACACAACTCATAGCTTGTGGAATTCAAGACTTCCTACTTTACGCATAGGAAGAATCAAGAATTAAAGTCTGCTTCTTACTTTAGTATGATCTGTAATTACCAGTTTCAATGCTTTAAAGGGAAATGTAGTGTGGTTTATAATATTTTCCTGTGTGGGTCTGTGTCTATATCTACTCTTCTCAGGTAATTTTTGTGTCTGTGTGGCAACAAACAATCCTGAAAATGCTCTGCATGAGATCAGCTTAATTCTTTGTTATCAGTACAACAAAAAGACAAGCATGAATATTCGAATACAAAAGGAAAAGGAGAAGAGTAAGGAATGAAGTTTTCCCCACAAGTAATGCTGTTTAAAGTCCTGTTGTTAGTTTTATACCTCTGCTTCTTAATCTTCAATTCCTACTGCAGAACACCAAAATTGCAATGATAAAAGGTTGAGATGAGTAAAAATTAGTAGTCCCTGTCCAGGTGGGGCTGAGTAGGTCAAAAAGGATTGAAGAAAGGCATTATGATAAAGTGAAAGTGAAGAAAATAATAGTAAAACTTGCATTGCAGCTGTTCTGAGCCAACTGAAATTGCTGTTCTCTGAATGGCAACAGCACTATGAAACATCCTCTGAAACATGCTGGATGTACCTAATTCTGACTCCTAATGTTATAACCACGTGTAATATGCTACAATCTTATTGGCTGCATGGTTAAAGTCCAGCTGCAGGACCTGCAATTCTCTCTGTGGTCCTTGTGTACAGTACAGTGTTAAACCCTGAATTTTGTAGTTTGCACAGTATCATGCCAGTAAGAATGCAGACACTTGTTTGTAACCCAGTGGTTTTTATGAGCTGTGATTGCTGCCTTGCTGGTACATTAGTACAACATATTACCATGCAGCTCCTATGGACCACAACAAGATCAACACATCTCCCTAAACTATTCATGCTCGAGTACTCAGGCTACCTCCCATTTTTGTTCACTTGCTATTAATTTGATCTGTTGGTGTTTGCAGATGCTGAGTCATGGTTAGTTCATTGGTTGACATCAGGGAGTAACTGCCCTTGCTACATTTCCCAGCAAGAAATAAAGAGGCCTTCCTGTGTGGCCAAGTGTATTCTTGCTTGTTACATGTTAGTGCCAACAGCATCACATGCCTGTGGCATGCATGCATGCATGATTGATCTCTTGCACAAAAAGACAGTGGGCTTATTTCTTGTAGTCCACTCCTAAACCTGGATTCAGTCAACTAAGCATATCTATGCTACTTTAAAAAATATACCGGTGATGGTGAAGCCAATAGATCTAACGGCTGAGATTAAATCCATAATCCTTCACCAGAATCGCTCCTATCCTCAACACCACCACCCCCACCCCCCCACACACGCACCTGCATCCCCCTCCTCCCCGATCTCCCACCCTCCTCCCCCGATCTCCTCCCACCGCCACCTTGCCCTCCTCACGTCGCCCTCAGCCGCCGCCTCCGCCTCCAGTCCCAAGAGCCCAAATCCAAATCCGAACCCCGATTCACATGCGCCGATGAATTTTTTCAGCTCCATCTTCTCCGTCGCCGCTGGCATTAGCAACAAGCACGAGGAAGAGCAGGAAGAGGGGGAGGCCAGGGAGAGGAGGGGGACACTGGCGGTGGTGGAGCTTCGGTGGGCTGATCAAGACGTTGGCCGAGGAGATTGAGGGACCGCGGGACGTGCAAGAGGCTGAGGCGGAGGAGAGCGAGTAGGAGGGCGGAGAGGCGGCGGCGGGGGAGGGGGGAGGAGAGGAGGAGGGTGACGGAGGTGGCGGGTAGATCTTCGATGGGCTGATCAAGACGTTGGCGGAGGAGATAGAGGAGTAGAGGAAGCTGAATAGTCAGCTGGAATACGAGGAGGCGGTGGCGGCTGCGGGAGAGGAGGAAAGGAAAGGCACTGGTCCCGATGGCGCCCCCTGGAGCTTTGGGGGACTGATTCAGACGTTCGTGTCGCGGTCGGAGTCGATGCTGGAGGGCTACTGCCGTGACATCTAGGACCTCGCCTCGGGACTCCACCTCGAGATGGCCTCCCTCCGCGTCGCCGCCGCGGCTTTCCCTAGCACGCTCGAGGTGGGTGCGTCCACAGCCTCTAATAGGCTCGAGTCCGCCGGGCAGGCCGTCGACGACCTCGGCGCTACCGCAGCCGTCCTGCTGTCCCACGCCAACAAGGCCCTCCGATCTGTCGATGCTGATGGTGAACATGGCGGCGTGGACAGCTCCTCCCATCCCTCTGACTCTGCCTCCGGCGCCTCCTGGCGCGCGTCCCGGCCAACCAAGAAGTACACCCGGTTCGAGGCGCATGTCCTGGCGCTACACGCGGACCCTGCCACCTTCACCGAGGAGCCGGAGGATGCCGATGGGTTTGCTAAGAGGCGCCAGGAGCCTGATAACATAATGATGTAGGCACAAGAACTCTCTGAGAATAGGTACAAATAATAGCTATAGGATATGATGCCATGTATGCATCAATAGATCTCATAATGCTAAGGTTTGAGGTGAGCTTCATACTCACTCAGTCATTATCCATCATCTAAATTGTACATGGCATCATATCCTATAGCTATTATTTGTACATAGAATGCAATTAATAGAGATACCCCTTTTTTATAATTTCATGATTAATAAATGGATTTACTTCTTTTGCTAAGAGTGATTTTAGCTGTATTTTGTCAGAGCTATTACTACATAAACAAGATGGCACGTTGATAGACTTGGATAACTGTTGTTCCATCTCATGATATAAGCAGCAAAATAGCTGAGCTCAAGTAGTATTATCTTAGAAGTGCATATTTGTTTGGTAGTCGGTGATAGTTCTTGCTTTACCCCGTCTAATAAATACTAAATCTGATTATCTTCAAAATTAAATGAAACGCCTTCTAAATATTTGTAGCTAGAAGAGTATTATTTGTATTGCCATGACTGATAATCTATGCTTGATAAACATTTGTATTATTAAGGTGCGATGTTTTATTTGCCTTCAGTTGCATCTTGCATGTCGCCTTTGCAACAACTGAATACTTTTTCTTTTACCAATTATCTGCTAAATTCACTTCTACCAAACTATTTTATGTCTCCGGCAAGAGGGCCACACAGGACGGGATTCATTGCCGTGCATTAGTCTCATCAAGTTTTTTGGCTTTCTCTGATGAGAAGGATACACAGGACGGGATTCATTCTTAGAATTATGCATTCCCTGCAAATGAAAAGAGTAAGTGTACTTACCTGTGTATTCTGAATCTGAAAAGGGCACCTATAGGGTAGATTTTATACGATACTACCTCCGTCCAAAGATCATGCCTGCTGCGAATGTGCATGTCTCCATCGGTTGTGATCTGTTCATGGATCTGGCTTGTTGGTCCTTTCTTATCTCCGTTTCTCGACTCCAATTCCCACTCTCTGATTTTTTTTCTTTGTTCTTTGCGTGTGTGTAGGACAGCAGGAGCGAGAGGGTCACAATGGTAGAGAGAATATTGCATATTGGCGTATGGCGAGCAAATGGATCGATGGTTTGCTCGTACAGCAGCAGACCTCCATTTTGTTGAAAGAACCTTTCTTTTTCTTTCATTAGCTTTCTTTTCTGGCATTTTATCAGTAGTGCAAAAATGCAGCTAAGCAGCAGAATAGCGCACACCGAAATACCTACTAAAGAACAACCTTCTTTTAGTTACCAGAAGCAAAGAAACAGTTTTCTGGGGGTATTTAATTGCTTAATTAGCGTTATGGATATTGTATCTTTGTCGAAGATTGCTATAGAATTAGACTATGATTAGGTAAGTTAAATCAAATAAACTAATAGCTGGTGATAATTCTCTTAATTACTGAAGGCCCATAACATTTCTTAAGTTGGTTACAGACAGCGAGATTTTTTGCAACAAAATGCTTAATGTAATCTGTGTTGTGCCATTGGCTTCTACCAAAGGGAAAAGGGTAGACACTTCTACCAAGTGGCAAGCATCAAGAGGCTGTGATACTATATATATCCATGCTATCCTTTCCTGAAATATCTGGAGTACAGGGAAATTACCTATAAATATTTTTTGTTAGTCTAGCTCTTTCTGATGTTGTATTTGGACTGTAGGTTTCTTTCTTTGGATCAATACCGTGAGTCTTAGGCTGGCAGTTACAACTCTAGAAATATATCATAATCTATGCTTGATTGGTAAATATATTGTGTTTTCGGTTGTTTGATTTAATTACGTATTTTTTTCATGAACAACGAGTATTGTATGAAGAATTTGCAAGTTTGATGTTGTTTTGTATAAATTTTAATATATTTATTTTTTTATTGTAACGCATGAGCACTCAACTAGTACACATGAATGTATCACAATTTGCAGTAGTTTGTTTGCCCTTGATCATTTTTTTCTCCCTCATCTGTACTCTTTTTCCTTGAACACTGATTTCATATAACAAGAAATGAGGTTTTGAGAGAGGACATGGTTTTTTAGAGTTAATTTATGATATCTCCTGGTACCTCAACACTAAAATGGTATTAGGAGGTAAAAAATTACACAAAAATATAATACCTCCCAATACCTACTTAAGGACAGTAGAAGGTATTCTATTAGAAACTGCAAGTGCAACCTTACTGATTAAATTGATTGCTATGACAAACTAACAAGAAGTTGGATAAAAATTGATTGCTATGACAAACTAACAAGAAGTTGGATAAAAATTCAAGTTCAGTATGGTCTGTTTGGAGTGGGTAGTAGTTGAATGCATCACCTACATGCCTGCCAAGCCAGCCTCTAGCAATGGCATCGATGAGACGATGACAATGAGTTAAACCAAACATATACCGCAACAGTGAAAAGGTGAAAAGGCAGTTTATAAAAGCTATAAGTTATGATACTGGACTGGCTGCAAAGTAAGGTGGGCTATATGTGCACGTCTACGAGAAATCAAGGGCATTCACATAACTGTTGGTGTAATCTTGAGCACATTTTATTCTTTTGTTTCTTTAGCGCACGGTTTTATGATAGAGCCGAAATCGGATCGTGGGATAACACGGTCAGTCATTTGATCCGGTGAAATAGTGCATTTAACAACCTCCTAAATGGGAGAGCAATAAAAAGAAAAAAATCATGGGAGAGCAATAAAAAGAAAAAAATCCCAGAAAAGCCTTTTTCAGTTTTTGCAGTAAAAGAGATAGAGCCAGAATCGGATCGTGGGATAACACGGTCAGTTATTTGATCCGGTGAAATCGTGCATGTAACAACCTCCTAAATGGAGAGCAATAAAAGGAAGAAAACCCAGCACCAAACATAGCTCTCTCGCTCTCTGTTAAACTCTGTTCTTCTATTTACTGTAGCTGTTTGACAAATTTAGAGAACGAGTTCTTCCACCAATCTAGTGAGTGAG
The DNA here is from genome assembly GCA_003991445.1 of Oryza meyeriana var. granulata. NCBI lineage: Eukaryota > Viridiplantae > Streptophyta > Magnoliopsida > Poales > Poaceae > Oryza > Oryza meyeriana. Next base: position 197,657 of record RYFJ01002569.1, read on the forward strand.
TGCGAGTGATTTGCTAACAATAACCACATTCATCGACTTCTATCCGCATCTACAACCAGCGCTCACTCATCGACATCCACTTACATACACCATCGACACCACAACTCATCCATCCATCAACAACATACACCGACTGGCGGCAAGCAGCAGCACGCGACTTCGGCCGGAGCACTTCGGCGGCCGGCTAGGAGACAGGGAGCAGCACGCGACCTCGGCCGGAGCACCTCGGCTTCCAGCGGGAGGACGCGTGCGCTGAGGAGGAGACGCTAGCCGGAAAGATCTAACTAGGAAGAAACAAGACGATGATTTGCTGCCATGGTGAACTACCCTTCTCCCTTTCTCTTCTGTTCATTTGCGTGCATGCGTTGGCAGGATGCTGTCCCGTCGTGCTGCCAAGACACCGAGATGCTGGACGTGAGAACGTCCTCACCCCGTCGGGCGCGGTCTCTTCTTCGCGGCGTCACCAACGTCCGCTCATCCTTGCCGGCACAGCACCACTCTCTTCCTCACCCTCTACCCAGCCGCCGTCGCCATCGGAGCCTTGCGGACGTCGGTAGCTTCCACGCAAAGACACCGACATTCTGTTCGTCCGCGTCCCTGGAGTACCGCCATCGGGAGCAAGGTGTCGTCCGGCAACGTGCTGTCCATCCGTGTTATTGAAACGCTGCCCGTCCATGCCGTCAACTGGCGAGCCGCCCGCCCGCCACGACGCGGAGCCATACCCGCCGGTGGCCCCCGTCACGCCATCCTGCGGAGGCCGTCATCATGCCACCTAGCCCGAGGTTGTCGTCACGCCGTCTCGTGGAGGTCATCGAAGCCGCCGCGGACGTCGTCAAGCTCTGCGGCTGTGCCCGAGGAGACCCCGTCGGCCTCGCCGGTCTCACGTCGCCGTCCTCGTCAGTCAGGAGCGCGGCCAGCCAACACCTAGGACGAACCGCCAACTTGCCGAGGAGCGAGAATCCGATAGCGCGAACGCGGGCGCAACGTCCGCGCGATTTCTGCCGCCTTCTTTTAGTGAACACTAATCTCTACTATTATAAAAGTACGGACGGTTTCCTTTCGTCAAATCGTCCGCTCGCTTCGCGAGCAATACGTTTCCTCGACGCGGTCACTACGTGTTGCTCGGTCGATTTCGCGGAGCTGGGCGATGGTGGAATGTTGAGAGATGGGAGCATCGCGTCGGTGCCGCAGAAGGAGAGGAAGCAGTCCTCGGCGACTCCGCTGCGGCGGCGGAGGCGGCGGAAGCCGGGAAGGCTTGCGGGTGGTCGGGGAGGGCACGGTGAGCGAAACCACCGGTGAAGGAGGCACCGATCTCGGCGAGGTCGGCGAGTATGCCGGCGATGATGGAGGGGGACGGCGGGGTGGCGGGGGCGGGGGGTGTTGTCGAGAATGTGGCGGCCCAGCTCCGTCAGGTAGTCCGGGACGCCACGAAACCCCCGCGCCATCCGCATCGCCTCTAGGGTAACGGCGCTCGTGGCGGCAGCGGTGGCACGACCTGCACGAGCGCGACGAGAGTCCGGGGCACAGGCCTTGATCTCCTCGGCCCAAACGCTAGCCTCCCGCCGAGGAAGGGGGCTCCTCCTGCCGATCTGCACCGCCGACGGCGCCGCCATGCGCGCTGACGCACGGCGCCAGTTGTTGAAGGCGTACGACGCGTGATCGTGGACGTTGTTGGGGCTGAAGCAGCTGCCGCCGGACTGGATGGCGAAGCAGTCGGCGCCGCCCTGCCCGCACGCGTAGTCCAGTGCCACCTGCAGCGCCGTCGAGTTCGTGCTCGGGCTCGCCACGCACCAGCTCCCACCCGCCCCGGCCACCGGGTTCGCCAGCGACGACGTCTGCGTCGCCGCCGGCACTGCCGCGGGTTCGTCGATGTGACGGTGGGGTTCGTGGCCGGGTTCACCACCGGGACGGTGGCGAGCAGCGAGGTCACGTCTAGCTCCGGCATGTCGTGTGCCGACTCTAGCTTCGCCACGCCGGTGAGCTGCCGCAGCCCGTCATGGCGCGCCTCTGTTGCTCTATGCTCGGCTCCTCTCCCTGCAGCTTCAACCAAAACATAGCTTATTGTGAGCAGTAGTTTTTTCACTTCATATTTCCCTCGAGTTGGTGTTGCTCTCTAGGCGCCGTCTGCTAGCCTGATGAACGTGCTTGCATTTTCTGATAGACTTCAACTAAAGCTCTACTAAAATAGATACAAGTCGAATGAGATGCTTTGGATTGTTTTTAGTAAAATGCAAATGTAATTTTGTATAATTATATTAGAATAATTAGCGTGTATGATGACCAAGGCTTAGATAGATATCCCTTTGCAACGCACGACACCTTGCTAGTCACACTGGATTTCCACTTTTAGCACCGCCTTTTAATTTTAACGTATTAATTCTGTGGAACGGATTGAAGACGTGTGCCCACGTTGGCTTCTTCTCCTTGACGTTAGTCCTAAGCCTGTATTTGTTGGGCTTACTCTCTAATCGGCCATATCTTAGGTCCAATAGGAAGTGTACATTTTTTCTTGTTTATTTATGCATAATGTTTTTGAGTGGAAAGTTTAATATTCATTGGCATAAAAGTTTCCGAGCAAAAAGTTTGCTATTTATGCATTAGAAAGTTTGCTATTTATGTATTATTTTTTTTATAGAAAATTTGCTATTTTATGCATAAAATCCCTTGGTGTTTAGATGAATGTTGTTAGTGTTCTTTTTTGAAGGAACGTATAAATTGACAGTTAATGGGCCAAATTGAATCGCTTTAAAACTCACATCCTTGAAAATAAAATGGCATGTGTGCTCTTTTTTGTTGGGCTGGAGTCCAAACCAAATACATATGGGCTTTCTTTTTTTTATCGGAAAATATATGCTTGACATCTGAATAGAACAAGGAAAAGCAGGAAGGAGACTGAGATCGGATGATTTTTGTCGTGACTTATTTGCGCGTTAGCTCGCGCATTAGGAGACCCTACCGAGGAGCCATCTGCGCATGGAGCTGTGGTGAGAGATGCTGCCCGTCGTCGAGGTGCAGGCCGCCCGTGGTGAGGCCAATCAATATGCCGCCGACGAGCCACCCGTCCATACATAAAGCAGGGTGCCGCCCATTCAAGTCGACGACGCACCGTCCACCCATTGTCACACCTGAGTTTAGCCACACAGAAACTTTACCGGAGAAAATACCTAAGAAAAGGAATTTTAAAATGGCTAGAGAAATTAATTGATGGTGTAAAATGCAAGATAATAAATTGTCGTGGCCGGGAATATTTTTCTTGTATTCTCTGTGCCAAAATACATTAACTGGATTTTTAGTGGAATTTACAGAGCGCCGGAACTATTTTTAATAAATCAAATACGCTTATCGGAATTAACATCGTCCTGGAAATCTTTTTCTTTCTTCCTTTCTCTTTTTCTCCCTCGGGGCCGCTGGCCCGCTCCTGTGCCGCCCGCGCCCTCGCTCCTCGCGCCCTCGCCCTCGTGCCCGCGCGCTCGCGCCCTCGCCCTGCGCCCGCGCCCCGCACCCTGTGCCCGTGCCCTCTCCCTTGCCCGCGCCCGCGCTCTCTCGTGCTCGCAGCCCGCGCCCACGCTCCTCCCGCTGACAGGCCGGGCCGCCTGTCAGCATCATCGTTCTCCTCCGTCCGAATCGGGCGAGGGGAAACTCCCGGGGCGTCCGATCCGGCGCCGTCCTCCTCATCCTCCCGCACTCGCACTCGTTCAAACGGTCGCGGACCGAGTCCGCCCCACTCCCCGAGTTCTCCCGGCGTCCACGTCCCCTCTCTCCCGTGAACCACGCGCACGATGCCCACGCCGCCGTCCACTCTCCCGTGCACGATTGGAGCCGTTCGGCCTCGATCTCTCCCGGCCGACTGTATATAAACCATCTCCACCCTCTCCTCCATCTTTTCCCCAACACGCCGAGCTTTCCAGTGCCCTAGAACCCCGTCGCCACGCGCACCGAGCTCCACCGTTTTTTCACCGCCTCCGGCCACCGCTCGCCGCCGTTCCGGACGCGCCAGGCCACTCCGCCACCGCCTGCACCTCCCCGCGCCGCGCCGCATCTCGGCCGCCACTTTCTCCCGTGGAAGCCGAAGCTCGCCGGACGCGCCTCGCCCGCGCGCACGGTGGGTATCGGCCTTCCGCCTCCTTTCCGCGATGTTTCCTGCCGCGCCGTGTCTCCATTCTCCACTCTAACTCCTCTCCCGTCCTCCTCATCCTCCAGGACACCTCGGCAGCCGCCTCTCGCCCGTTCCCGCCGTCGGAGCTCCTCGCCGACGTCGTCCCGAGGCCGCCGCCGCCTTTTCGTTGCCACTGTCGTCTTCGCGCCGTCGCTCGCCGTCGCGAGCCGCCGGTGAGAACCCCTCCGTTTCCCGTTCATTTCCGCCCTCCGTGTGGTCGTCGCCGCGCGGGTGGTCGCCGTCGTCGACCATCGGGTCACGTGCGCGCGCCGCCTCCCGCTCGGACGGCTGGCTTCGGCGCCGCTCCCCGGGGCCGTCCGATCTGCCGGGTGGCAGATCGGGGCCGCCCGTCGCTCGCCCGCGTGGTGCGCCCGCTCTCGGCCGCGGTGGACTTGGTCCGCCGTGCGCCTGCCTCTCGCACGCCACTGGCTGGTGGAGCCGGCCTGTCGGCGCCGCTTCCTAGTCTGGTGACGTCATTATCGGTTATGCGCATTAATCACTGGTTAATTATATTCACTCTGAAAATAGCAGTAAACTTCAATAAATCATAACTATTTCATGCGAACTCTGATTAAGTCCATTCAAATTCATTAAATCCAGAAAAATGCCAAGAATCCATTAAAAATACTTTCAGCCCATGTTTGTTGACCCCCATGTACTGTTTTTAAATTGTTTATGCACTGTTTGTTGTAGAATCCGACGCCGGTAATTCTCCTGCGTATTTCGAGATCGTAGCCGAATACCTTGAGCCGGAGCAAGGCAAGTCGCACTGATACTTTGATCAATTCGTACCCATTTTTCATTAAATTGCTTTGTTTACGCAAATAAACTGCATTATTTCAATAATTCATGTGGATTGGTATTGCCTATACAATGTTAGGTTTCAGCCTTAGTCTTGATAACTAAATCCTTGTCACCTGGGTAATAATATGAGTAGAATATGATCCCTAGGATGCTTAGCCATGCTTAGCAACATAGCTCACCTGGGTATTAAATAATGTCTTTTTATATGATTCGACTCAATGTCGGAAAAATGGAACCATGGATAGGTTGTTGTTAAATTCCTAAAATTTTGACCTAAATGGTGGGCTGTGGGTGTTGGTTTTGCTTGTCACACCATGGCAATTAAGGACCGGTTCGCGGGAACCACTTGGGCAACTTCCCGTACTTGCCACAAGCCAGCGTGGGCAACGGCTGGGCTTGAAGCGTTCTTCTCTCTCTAGGCACCGAAGAAAGGGTGGGCGTGATGGAGTTGGGTCGGCCCGGGTAGGGTTGATCGGCTGCCGGATTCACCGTGGCGCAAGGGGGTAGCCTGGCCAATATGGCGTGCCCTGTCGGCAGGTGCAACCTCAGCGTGGTGTGGATGGTTAGGGAGGGGTTGCGTGAACGGTCCTGTCACAGCCTCGCACGGGACATCGTGGTGATGTACTGGCACACGGGAACGTGTGTGGGGCTGTGTCTTGTGGGTACAGTTGTACACCTCTGATCAGAGTAAAACTATTCGAATAGCGCGCCCGCGGTAATGGGCACATTGGCCAAGACTCACCGTGATTAGTCTCCACCCTAGATAATTATCTGGTTTTATCAAACTGGTGTTGTGGAAGGTGTGTGTCGGTCGGCGTGGTTGAGCTGACCGGGGTGACCGGTTAGCGTGGTGTAACGCTAGTCAGTGGAGACTGGTGAGTGTGGTTTAACTCTCATCAGTTTCGCCTGGTGGTCGTGGTGTAACTTCATCAGCGCGGCCTGGTCAACGTGGTTTTAGCGTTGTTCGGGAAAAGCTGGTCAGCGTGTTACGTTGTCCGGTGGTGACTGGTTAACGTGGTGTAGCGTTAATCAGTGGAGTCCGGGTAACGTGGTGTAACGGTACCCGGAGGTGTCTGGTGAACGTGGTGTAGCGTTCATCAGTGGAGACTGGTTGACGTGGTTTAGCGTCAATCAGTTGGGAATGGTTGGGCCTGGTTAACGTGGTGTAACGTTAATCAGTGGTGAATTAATATTGTTAATTAAATCAACTTTTCAATGTTTGCGAACTACTCCCTTTTGCAACTGCTTTTCCGCAAATAAACCCTATCCCATCTTTGTACCCGGTGCATATGCATATTTGTGGGTGTGATTTGTTGAGTACTGTGGGTGGTACTCAGCCTTGCTCCAATTTTCCCCCCAGTGTTGGAGGACGCGTCAGATGAAGATCATCCTGAGGAATAGGCTGGCTCCGCCGTCAAGGTGCCTGTGGGAATGGAATCGGCTGCTTGGCCAGATGTTTATAGACTCCGTTTTACCTTTTTTCCGCTGCATTTATGTAATTTACAGTTTACTCTGTTTGTAAGACACTCTGTATGGCAACTTGGTTTGTGTACCCTGGCTTTCCTGGGCAGGGATTTATTACACATTAATGTTCAGAATTTCGGTGCGAATTTCTGGGTGTTACACCCATGGTGCTGCACCGAGACACTGTCCATGCGTGGTGCTATGCCAAGATGCCATCCGTCCGTGGTGATGCCCCAAGATGAGCCATATGCCAAGATCATCTCTTTTCTAGTTCGATGAAGATCACCATCTCGTCGGAGGCCGTCATCCGCCGTGACACCACCTACATGGTCCTGTCAAGACGTCGAGATGCCCCCGATGTCTAGGAGGGACCGGCAAAATCCGAAATCTCAAAAATTTCGGAATATTTTGGTCTAAATTTTTTTAAATTTTTGAATAAATTTTGGTCAAATTCACAATAAAAGAAAAAACTGAAAATTTTGGACGAAATCGTTTCATGCCGAGGGAGTGAAAATTCCCAAAATTTCCGACATTTCGGGAGTTTAGAACCAAAATTGCAAACACTGACCATCGCTACTCTCTTCCTAGTGCACTCCCCGTCCATGGCGACTCTGGATCTCTTCACCAACTAACAGGAGAACAGCCAGTCAGCGTCCACACATTGTTGCCAAGCTCAAACTCCATGCTCACCGGCCGGAGCATCACCAACTGACACTCTTACTCTATCCTCGCGCTGTACGGTCGAGCTTCCGAGACACCATCCGTCCACAATGCATAGAAGCAATATTATCCACCTGAGGAGGTTGCCGTCACACCACCTCACCTCACCAGAGCCGTCAAGTTGTGCCCAACGAGTTCTCACCAGAGCAGCCGACAACACCACCGAGCCACTCGTGATTGCAACCAAGCATGCCATCAAACCAATGGAGGGGAGCACTGGCCACGCCCTCACGCACGTAGTGCATTTACCACAGGAGGTTGGCTTATGTCACCCGCCTGCAAAAATGGTAGGGTTTACGCAGGCGGGCCATATAAGTGGCCGCATGTGAAGATGCATATTCACAGGAGGCCCATGCGCCCCTCTCAGGCCAAACTTATCATAGGCGGTCCTAATTTGGTCCCGCTTGTGTAGTCGGAGGGGGTCACTTGCGAAAATAGTTTTTGTAGTAGTGCACTCATCACCATCTCGCCATCTTGCCGGCAACGCCACCATTCTCGTCATCATCACCACACGCCCCTACTGGAGGATCGCCATCAAGCTATCCTGTGGGGATCATCGGAGCTACTGCTCATGTTTGGAGAGATGCCCAGAGTACACTATCGCAGCCCTTGGTATCATGCAAAGGCGGAGAACATGCACATCCATGTAGACATTGGCCATGTCCGCTCTTGTTGCATCATTTCTTCATCCCTTGATTAAGGGGTGGTCACGACGCCAAGCAGATCAAGTGCACACCACGACTGTCAAGCCGCCAAGACACCGCCTGATCACATCACAAACAACCATACATAGTGTCGGTCCCTAGTTTTGAACATTGGAAATCTCATGTGTCCACAGTACTAAATCCCTGGATCAGTAGTTTAGTACACACATAACATAGCTGATATCATATTACCTGCACCATTTATCGGTCTTACAATACTAAATATTATAAGGGTTACCCGAGTGGGACCCAATTAGACCAAGCATGGCCATTTACAATACCAAATACCAAAAGATGTAGATAAGGTAGTAGAAGTGAAGCTGCAGCGGTCCACCTATACTCCATAGGCATCAATTGGAGAACCAAGGTCTCTATTGTGTCTCATTCGGCTCCTCCTCTGTAGGAAAGTGCTCATAAGGATCTCTCTTGGCTTCTATCTCTAAAAGGAGGAATAAACAATGGTGAGTACAAGCGTACTTGCAAGCCACCACTACAAGATGCAATAGTGCGCACAGGGGTTCATGGATGGCTTGGTTTCATTGTAGAAAGCAATCTTTCACAAGGTAGGTCACAAACCTATGACCTAGTAGTTTAACTGAAAACAGATGTTAAGTTCAATTTGTTATCCAGAGTTACTTCCATCTCCCCAAGCTTCCCTTGGTTCGGTTCACCCTCGCGTTCAATTTACCACAAACCTACCAACACCAACCTTCCTGCACTCTAGGGTGGTCCACATATTCTTCCCCAAACCTAATCTAACCAAGTTTGAAACTTCTGAGGCTAGTCAAGAGTAGTACAAGTCCCAGTGCTTCTTTAACCATGAGCACGGCTATTCGAATAGATTAATTTACTCACACTGCAGTGGATGTACGCTTTACCCACAATCCATGACGCACACAACACATGAGACTTGTCGCGGTCTGGCTTTTTAGATTCTTCACAGGATGTGGTACCTGCCCCATAGACTATGAGTCCTTATGCACCCCCCTAGCCCTACATCCCACCGTGCCAGGGGTGTGAGTTAGGGGCCCGAGGTTTAGATAACCCAACACACACCCCACCCCACGCACACTGCCACAACCTATCCACTCCTCTAAAATCAACAACCACACTACACACTAGAACGTACCGGTGACTAGAGTACCGCCCCGTTCAGTTCACTTATTCCACTGGGTCTATCCCCACTCAAAAATTGCGGTCGTACTTAGTTCGTTTCCTGCATAACTTCTTGACTCGGTCTTTAACTAACCAAGGTCGACGCTAACCGTTTCATAGAACCACTCAATTCAAACCTATGCACCCAGTTTTTGTTTTTTTTGCAAATAATTTTATGTGTGAACGTGGAGTGGCATTCATGTCTCCACTCACTCATCGACAATTACTCAACCCTTAGTAATTATCCCATTTCCATTCAAAATAGCATAGTAAGCATATAATATACAACCATCTAATTAAGCATGGCTAAGCAATGTCATTACATGACTAAGAACCAAATATAATACGGCAATCAAGGTGCAAGTAATCAATAACAAGGAAAACCATCAAGGGTCTGGCCCACATGCCATATACACATGTTAATATGTCTATTAGTGTAATTACTGTCAGTAGCACTTAACCAAAACTCCCACAAATGGGGCCCACTGGTCAGCCCCGCACCTCCTCCTCTCTCCCACTTTCCCTCCTCGTCCTCCTTTCTCTTTCCTCTTCCTCTGCCCTTGCTCAGTCTGCAGTCCGAGCGTGCACGCGTGCGTGCCTGGGTGCGGCGGCGGCGGCCACAGGATGCCGGCGGTGATCCAAAAGGGGGTCGCCGGATCTGCCGCACGGGGCCAAGAAGGTGTGGAGGCTCAAGGCGGCGCGCGCGCAGCACAGAGTGTCCGGGAGTGGCGGTCAAGGCCTCAAGGCGACAGCGAGACTCTAGTTCGTGGTGGCTGGCGGCGGCAGTGGCGTCTGGAGGCCGGAGATGGCCCAGTCGGGGTCGCCGGGCTCCTCTGGGCGCTTAGCAGTGGAGCGAAGCTCGGTTCGCCGTTAAATTCGCCGGCTCCAGTGAGCAATCGGCTGGCGAAGGCTCGCTACGGCTTCCTCTCGATGAGGGGAGGGATTTCCTCCACTTTCCTCCCTCGGAGCGGGTCGAGGCAGGTCGGCTCCGGTGGCCAAAGCCGTGGCGTAGCAACTTGGGTGCCGGTGGTGCTCCAGTGGGGGCATTGCCGAATTGGCTTGGGCACTGGGGGTCAGACGGGCTTGGTAGGCCCCAAGCGCGGCAGCTCACCGTGTGGTGGCTAGATCACGAAGAAAGACCGGTCACCGTGGTGGTCGCGCGCGGGCTGAGCAGCGTGGCCACGGGCGGCGCGGCGGCACGCTGATTGCGGGGCTAGCGCGGTTTCTCACCTTGCGGCAGCCGGGAAGCGGAAGACCGTGTGGCGGGACTGCAACTCGACGGGCGGCGAGGTTCGGTTGATGGCGCGTGACGGCGAGCGTGCGGTTCGTCCAACGGGTTTGCAGCAGCGGTATCGTCCTGTGTGGTGGTGGGTGGGTGCGTGAATGGTCGCCTCCTTCTCCCGAACTCGGCTGGGGACTGGCTTCGACGCCGGTCCGAGGTGAGGTAGGGTACGCGCGTGAAGTTCAGTGCGCGGCGAGCGGAAAAGGGAGAGCGCCAGAGCGGGGCGGGGAACAAGGAAAACGGCCTCGGCTCGACGCTATATGAAGGGAGTTGGCTTGTGGGGGTGAGGGACGGGGGTGGTCGCCGGCATTATTGGCGCGCGCGGGATTCGTGGCAAGGCGTGGGGGACACGAGCCACAAGGCGGGCACTGCAGCGGCACAGGGCTGCTTGGCGTGGTCGGTGAGGCGGCAAGGGCAGGGCAGCGGCTAGTCCGGATGCGTGGCGCAATGGGCGAGGTTGGCCGGTGTGGTTTCTCCGTGTCGACGAGTCGTGCAGGCCCGCAGACGTGATGGTCGGCGACCACTTGGCTGCGGGAATCCCGGTCGAGGACGGGGCGGCGCTGTGGCGGCAATAGGAGCGTGGACCAGGCGGGTCGATGCACGGACGTCGGGGCGTGGAGCTCGGCTCGTTGGCGTCCGTGCCGTGTAGGTCGGGGTCTGGTGCTTCGCGACTCCGCGGCGCACGGCAGGAGCAGCGTCGGCGGCTCGCTCGACCGTCTCCTGGTGGTGGGGCTTGCGTGGCGAGTGACGGCGCTCGCGTGCGTGGTGCTTGCGTGCCTGGCTCGGCCGGCTGGCTGCGCTGGCAGGCCCGCTAGGCCGACGGCTCAGGCTAGCCTGGTAGGCCTTGGCTTGCTGTTTGGGCTTGGGCAGCTGGCCTGCTAGGCCAGTAGGCCGGCTGAGGGAGGGGGAGACGGGCTGGCCGAGGAACTAGGCCGGCCCTTGCCATCATCTAGGCTGTGCTGTCATGGGCTGATGGAAGGAAACCGTGGTCCAACTAAAGGGGCCGGGGTTCTACGTGGGTTTGGGTTGGGCTGGAACTAGGAGTGGTAAGATTTTTAATTATTCTAGTTGGGCTGCCAGGCCCACTTAGTGTTAGGTTTTGAAAATAGATTTTCTTCTATTTGTAAAATACTTCCATAAAGGATATTAATTCATAATCATGGTTCTTAGATTATTTTAATTTGAAATTAATATGTGAATTTGATTCCCTTTGCATTACCATTCGAGTTAATTCGTTTGAAAGTTTTGGCACCGGTAGAAAAGTAAAAATAACTCCATAAGAAACAACATGATGCAAATTTCAAAAAGAATTTTTTTATGGCTTCGAATTTTAGTTTTTGAGTTTTTAAATTCTGAAATTTTTAGGATGTTACACATAGTCATCCCCGTTGGTGACGCCTAGTCACCTCATTGCCAAGACTCTCGCAAGTCCATGGAGGAGCTGTGTTGAGCCACGTTCTTTCAGCTACCATCTGCACTGACTTCTCCATCGAGTTCTTTTCTTCCTTCATGCTTGTACTCTGTCAAGGGGTCCTGCCGAGCCAAGGGAGGTGTCAAGCCATGTTTAATCCGGCTGCCATCTGCACTAACCGTCTCCAATGATTTCTTCCTTTCCCTCATCTAATCACGGTGTTGCTGCTATGACATCAAGCTGTTCTAGCTGCACAAGATTCATGCATGTCTTCACTAACCAATCTACAACTACGTGGCGTTTAAGACCAACGAGGTTGGACAATAAGGGCAGGAGGAGCCAACGAGAAGGCTACGTCACCCACACAGGTGTACGGACTGACGAGGCCATGGACCACTGCTGGCGCCCACTTCCATCCATAAACATTATCATGGATGGAGAACGTGAAGCCAAGATGATAAGACGACCACAAGCAATTTAATCAGAGATGCTCCGATAGGCTTATACCTACGGAGATAATTAATTAAGAGCCTTTTGAGTCCCCGGGAACTAGAAGACCACATCGCTCAAGTCACATCCGCCCAACAATAGGCTATGTGTTTCTGTATCTCTTTTTGTGTTTGTTTATTTTGTGTATTTAGGTACATTGGCAGGCCCACACTCGCTTTTCTGTAAGCAGAGAAATCTCCACGTTATTTTCTCTCCGAAACAATTGACTTGCATCACACACATTGGTCATGAGACGTAGGGTTTATCCCTTTTCATATAATGTTCATCAACCCACCAACTTGATGGCATACCCAAAAGATAACTATGTCAAAATTGATTCTTCACAATTTTATGCGGACTGGAAACAAAAGGAAAAACAGCTTCAGAAATTCATTGCATGAGCCAGTTTTTGAACGACACAGGCTAACAATGCTTAACAATCTTATTTTTGTCTTTGCCACAGCTACTACGCATGCCTTCAAGAATATTTTGGCCAGCCTCCCTAAGCCTGGTGGTGGTGAATATGGGAAGTTCTACAGCCTTCCTGCACTAAATGATCCAAGGATCGGTAATTTCTATAAATATGCTTTGTTCTGGAATGTTTTGAGTTTCTCTTTGTTACACTTTGCAATTTACATTCCTATATTGATTGTGCCTGTTGAGCCCAATTTCTTGGAGACTCTAAACATTCCAATTCTTACAGATATAGCCATTGGCCTTTTCAACTCTGCTATGTTCTCTCGTTTCCTTTCAACCGGAGTGTTGATTTCAGCTCTTTATATTACTTAACTTTCCAGTGTTTGAACTGTTTCATTGTCCCTTCTTGTGAAAGCAAGATTTTTCACAATAATAAAATTTTACTTATGAATATATTTGCATGAGAAAATGCCAAGATTCAACATCTGAGAGACCTTTGTTTTGTGTATTTGTTGAAATTGCAACGCTGTACTTTGTATAACTGTGTGCATGTACATTAAATTTGTTATTGTTTCTTAACTAAATAAAAATTCTTTTTCTCCTCTATTAGATAAGCTTCCTTACTCTATCCGCATTCTCCTGGAGTCAGCTATCCGCAATTGTGATAATTTGAAAGTTACAAAGAACGACGTCGAAAAAATTATCGATTGGGAGAACAAATCTCCAAAGCTGGTCGAGATACCTTTCAAGCCAGCAAGATGTATTCTAATGGTCTTGAACTGACACATCACCCAAAATATTGTGGTTTTATATAAATGCCTTTTGCTTATGATTGGATTTACTCTCTAGGACAACACTGGAGTCCCAGCGGTTGTAGACCTTGCAGCTATGCGCGATATGATGGCAAAGTTGGGCTGTGATCCTTACAAGATCAATCCATTGGTACATATGTCCTTCTCGTTGGCATCTCAAAAGTTCTAGTACTACCTTTGTTTCACAACAAATATTTTTTATTGGAGTACATACAGATTCCAGTGGATGCTGTTATTGACCATGCGGTGCGAGTGGACGCAGTAAGATCGCATGATGCATTGGAAAAAAACATGGAGCTGGAGTTTGACCGGAACAAAGAAAGGTTTGGTTTCCTTAAATGGGCATCCACTGCTTTTCACAATATGCAGGTTTTCCCCCCTGGTTCTGGTACTGTACACCAGGTAATTGCTCTAGATCCAAAGAAAATGGGAGCCCCTATGGTTAACATTAGCTAGATTTTGAGCTAGTCAGCACTCCTCTCAACAACTCTAAACATATCAATAAAAAAATAGTTCAACAATTTCAAGATCATGTCAACAATTCATAATCTAGTTCAATATTTTCTGAAACATAACAGTTTTCGGAACCTAGTTTGACATTCTTTAAACCTAGCTCAATAATTTCTGAATCCTATAGTTAAACAATTTTCTGAACCTTAGTTCAACATCTTCTAAAACCAAGTTCAACAAATTTTAAAATCTGGTTCAACAATTTTTTTAACCTACTTCAACGATTTCTTAAACCCCTTCTGTATTATTTTTTCCAAGAAATTTGACCAAAAAATGGAAGTGCTAAGCTTAACATCAAGTTAATTAGTGCTAACCACTTAGCAAAATCCAAGAAATTTTATGTCTTTTCTCTTCATTTATTATATGTATATAAATTTCAGGTAAATCTTGAGTATCTTGCCCAAGTTGTCTTCAACACAGATGGCATCATGTATCCTGACAGCGTGGTTGGCACTGACTCACATACCACTATGATTAATAGTCTTGGGGTTGCTGGTTGGGGAGTTGGTGGTATTGAAGCAGTTGTTGCAATGCTTGGGCAGGTAAATCTCAACTGGAGACCTGCATGTGCCAAGGACATTCCCAGTGTTTATTTCTAAATGCAAACATCGCTTGCTTGTTTAGTACGAGAGAATATGATGTGATCATCCATCATTAGGTATTCCTCATAGCGATAAGATTAGCAGAAAATGATGCATCGAGTCATACATCAAACATCATGAGATGACCCCGTGACAGGCCACCTAAGGTTGAGTTTTGTACAAGAATAATAGAGATGCACACATCCGAAAAATCGGAAGCTGTACATGACAGCCACCAAGGCAAAACTAGTCGATCAGACTCTACATACAAGCATTAATTATATTCACATGCCTTTCTGCTCTGAACCTCTCGATTTAATATTTCGGAACAGTTACTTGGGAGACTCCATTATGGACCGGACAGGTCTTCACCCATCTGTCCTAGGATGGTTCAGCCACCCAATAAGTTTAGCAACATATATATACAGCTCCATAAATATACTGACTATTGTTTTAGCTCCTTTAAATTGGATCCAGTTGGCCCATATATGTTATCTTCTTATGCAGCCAATGGGCATGGTTTTACCTGGTGTTGTTGGGTTCAAGTTGTCTGGAAAGTTGCGGGATGGTGTCACTGCTACTGACCTTGTTCTTACAATAACTGAAATGCTAAGGAAGCATGGTGCTGTTGGCAAATTTGTTGAATTTTATGGTAAGTATAGTAGATCATGGAACGTGCTATGTATATAAATATATCTTTGACATAATTTAGTTGCATATACCTCAATTATTGTTGTTTTCTTTTCTGTCTTCTATTTAGGTGTGGGCGTGGGTGAGCTGTCTTTGCCCGCTAGGGCCACAATCGCCAATATGTCTCCAGAATATGGAGCTACCATGGGCTTCTTCCCTGTGGACCATGTGACACTGGATTATCTCAAACTGACAGGCCGAAGCAATGATAATGTATTTTTCACTATCCACATACTCCTTTACCCATTCCATCGCTTTATTTTGATGACAAAAATAAGCATGAAATAGCTAGCTAGATGGTCAAATTGATGAGCAACTTATAATAGTTTCGCATCACACGTGTCAATAATTCTAATGGTCAGAAGTGAGCGGAAATCACCTTGTATGGTGTTTCATTGGGGTGTGGTCTTTCTTTTTTAAGATTTTATGGTACTTGAGAGGTATCAAACTTTTTAGTATAAATTTTAAGTACTGGAGGTATCCTAGAAAATAGGGTATCTCCCATTATCTCCTAAGGGCTCATTTGAATCTATGTGTTGGAAGTAAAAACCCTCTTTTTTTTCTTTGAGCATGTTTTCCAAACTGCTAAACGATATTTTTTTTTAAAAAAATTTATCTAAAAGTTACTTTAAAAATCATATTAATCTATTTTCTAAATTTATAGTAGCTAATACTCAATTAATCATATACAAATAACTCACCTCGTTTTTTATGTGATCATCAACTATTTTTCCGCTCACCTTCAAACTAACTAAGCCTAACCATATAAAATCACGCTTTTTTTTCTATAAATGGGGTGTGTGGACAGATGCTGCCGCCTACAGCATGCCATTTGTCTTCCATTTTTATATTATATATTGTTGTCATGCCACCGGGGGTGTGTGCTAAGCGATTTTCCATTATTTTATAGACTTCATTATCACATAACCAGGGGCACGTTAAGCTGTTTTCCATTGTTATATAGACTTTGCTCTCACGCGCACCTATCACGCGATTAGATGCACGCAGCTAGAGCGTTTCCGGGCATTCCCTTAAACCGAATCTCCTCCCCTCCGCAATAGTTCAACCAAAGACCAAAGAGGCATTTTACAATACTTTCTATTAGTAGTAAAATTAATTTAGACTATTTATATTTTCTAATATAATGTTATTACCACTTTAATTATTGGTAGTAGAATAATTTTTTTTACTAGTAAAAGAATTTATATATCAAAGATTAATATCACCTCTACTTATAAAATACTGGTAATATAATATTACTAATAGAGAACACTATAAAGTTAGTAATTTGATGAGTTCTACCTAATTCATTCTGATCCTGCATTTAATTTAATTCAGGTGTCAATGATTGAAGCATATCTGCGAGCTAATAATATGTTTGTGGTGCGCCATGAGGTATGCCCTTTTTTTTTGGGTGTTATACATTGAATTTTTCAAACATTTATTGGTTAGAAAATAGACATATTTGCATACATGATGGCAGCCTCATACAGAACGAGTTTATTCTTCATATCTTAAGCTTGACCTTACAGATGTGGAGCCTAGCATTTCAGGCCCAAAGAGGTATCGGTCGTAATTACTTTTTTCTCACTGGAAACATATTTTGTGCTAATGGGGAGGTGAATTACGCTGTGCTTTTTTATTTATCTTTCTGTAGGCCTCATGACCGTGTCCCTTTGAAGGAAATGAAATCAGATTGGCATGCTTGCCTGGACAGCAGAGTTGGTTTCAAGGTAACTAAGCATAATCTTTGCATTACAAAATTTAAAATGTTGTGACATTGCTCATCAAATACATCCCAAAAAACACTCCAGAATTTTGCAGTTCCAAGGGAGTACCAGGATAAAGTTGTGAAATTTGACTTCCAAGGACAACCTGCTGAAATCAAGCATGGCAGTGTTGTTCTTGCAGCAATATGCAGTTCCACAAACACATCAAATCCTAGCGTTATAGTTGGTGCAGGCCTTGTCGCAAAGAAAGCCTGCGAATTGGGCCTTGAGGTTTGTATGTTCTTCATACATAATGTGTTTCACGACGCTCTTAACACATGACCAGCAGCATCTTGTTGTACTTCGTGCTTTAATCTACATTCTTTTGACCGTGGAACATCGCTTTTATTTAGGTGAAGCCATGGGTAAAGACTAGCCTTACTCCTGGATCTGTGGTTGCCCGTGAATACTTGAAACACAGGTATCTTTTTTGGCATCAATAGGTGTAGTGAAACGTGGAATCACAATGCGTCATATCTGATGGTATGTTTGAATCAAAGTTTGTGATTTTCTTCATGCAGTCACCTTCAAGATTATTTGAACCAGCAAGGGTTCCATCTTGCTGCATTTGGCTGTGCCACTTGCGTCGGCAACTCTGGTGACCTTGATGAATCTGTATCAACTGCCATAACAGAAAATGGTAAATCCATTTTTTATGCAAACTAAATATTTTTAACTGCAACAAATTTGTACTGCTAGCTTAAAGTGTATTATTGCATAGATATTGTTGCTGTTGCTGTGCTGTCGGCCAACCGTAACTTTGAGGGTCGCGTGCACCCTCTGACTCGGGCTAACTACCTTGCCTCACCGCCTCTGGTTGTTGCCTATGCTCTTGCCGGCACTGTAAGTACTCCATGGCATTCTTCCACTTTGATGCGCACACAACTAAAGAGCTGCCATGGATGGACACACCGGCGGATCCACTGCCCTGTCACTCCGCTAAAATTCTTTATAATTTAAAAAAGTTAAAATATAATTTTTATATAAAATAGTAGCTATAGTTAAATTTGTATGTTTCTAAAATTTCTCTAAATCCGTCACTTAGATAGTCAAATGCTTATATTGTTTTCGATGCTTGACATTAGAAGTTGTGCCTTTTTAGGTTGACATTGATTTTGAGAAAGAACCCATTGGAGTCGGAAAGGGTAACAAGAAAGTTTACTTGAGGGACATATGGCCCACAACCGAAGAAATCGAACAGGTAGGGGTATATATATATTGCTTTGGATATGTCATGTTCTACATATTAGAGCATTACTTTTTATAGTTGTTTATTAGCGTAAGTTATGGAAAATTATTTTAGTTGAAATTATTTTTAATGAAAAATCTAACATTACCAGTTGCACATGACAAGTCCAAATAATAATGTCTATATCAGTGATCCAAATACCAAAAGGTTTGACTGCACACGTTACAAAACAACAACATAAGGAAAATAGATAGAGGCTTTTTTTAGGTAGTTGTACCCCACTAAAATTCTTTTCGCAACTGAAAAATTTGAGCTACTGATCAGGTTGTGAAATCTAACATGTTGCCTCACATGTTCACGCAAACATATGAGTCTATCATGAAATGCAACCAGAGGTGGAATGAGCTGAGAGTTCCAGAAGTAGCTCTCTACCCATGGGACCCGAGCTCTACCTACATCCGCAAGCCCCCCTATTTTAAGGGCATGGCTGTGTCTCCACCAGGGCCCCCAATGGTGAAGGAAGCCTATTGCCTGCTCAACTTAGGGGACTCTATCACCACAGACCATATCTCATATTCGGGGAGCATCCTGGTGGATAGCCCTGCCGCTAAATACCTGCTTGCAAGCGGTGTGGACCAGAAGAAATTCAGCTCATACGGTGGCCGGCGTGGCAACACTGAGGTGGTAGTGAGGGGAGCGTTCACAAACATGAGAATTGTTAACAAGCTTATGAATGGAAAGGTTGGACCCAAGACAGTTCATGTTCCCACCGGAGAGGAGCTTTATGTCTTCGATGCGGCCATGGTACGTTTGATGGTGATTATACTATATGTGCATATTTTTGTTACAATTTTACTCGGTGACATTTTCTAATGCGCACCTGCATGTACAATTTTTTATATATTTCCGTAATGCAGAAATACAAATCCAAGGGTCATGATATGGTCATTATTTCTGGTGCTGAGTATGGGAGTGGCAGCTCTCGTGACTCTGCTGCCAAGGGACCAATGCTCCTGGTAAGTTCTTATGCCTTATTCGGATGATCTAATCCTCTTGTTTGGTACTCCTTCCGTTCTTGAGTACTTTCATTTTTGCTATGGATCGAAGAATTTAAGGGCAGCCTACAATAACCACCTTTCCTTTCTCCTCCTCCTACTCCTAGGTGGCCTAATTATTTATTCAGTTCTTGTGTTCTTTCTCCTGAACAAAATTTAAAAGCTAAAATAACAAACATTTAAATAAGAAGGGGGAAGTATAAAGTATGTAGCATGAAGCATGTTGGTGTTTACAGGGTGTTAAGGCAGTCATTGCTAAGAGTTTTGAGCGTATCCACCGAAGCAACTTGGTGGGGATGGGAATCATTCCACTCTGCTTTAATGCTGGCGAGGATGCTGATTCACTCGGCCTTAATGGACACGAGCGCTACACCATCCACCTCCCTACCAGCATTGGCGAGATCCATCCAGGCCAGGACGTAACCGTAACAACTGACAATGGGAGATCTTTCACTTGCATTCTTTGCTTGGATACAGAGGTACATACATTCTAAACATTATTACATTTTACTATTTCTATCTAGACAATCTTTAGAAGCTTCTGATCAGTCGGTTCACATGTAAACCACTCATTATTCAGTTCTTGCTTGTCATGCAGCTGGAGCTGGCATACTTCAACCATGGGGGCATTCTCCCGTACATCATCCGCAACCTGGCAGGACCCAAGAACTAAGATTAATTGGCATTCCATGATTTTTATTTGTAAATAAATGTTTGATTAGTAATAAGTGGCTATTCATGTTTTTAAATGAGTGTGAGTTTCGCAAAATCATTTAAGGAGAAAGTTATCGAGGCAACAATACTATTTTAAGCTGTTAATAAACCAGCTAACTCATATTTCTCGATAACGAATATTTGCCGTACTTTTGATACCTTTAGTTTAGAAAATTGTACACAAGCCTGTCTCTTCTATACAACATATATTTTTTAGGGACTAGCTATATAATATTCGACAGTTTTTGAGTGAAAAATAGTCTAGTTACGTTATAGCTATACTGTAGCACCCTATTTATTTAAAAACCTTTTGAAGATTTTTGAATATCAAATTTGGATCTTATTTGAATTTTTGAGTGAAGTGCTAAGTTCTCGGATCTCACTTTTTCCTCCAATCAAGTCCCCCTCAAATTCCCTGGATTTATGCCAAGCCAAAAAATCAAATTTGAATTCAAATCCCCATTCAAAATCCATTCAAACCTCCAATCTGAAAATCCCTAGAAATTCTCAATAGTTACTGTTCTTTCGGGCCGCCTTACCCTTTCTCTCTCTCCCTCTCCCCACTCCATTCCCTCGCTGGCCCACTCCACTCCTCGGCTCTCGCCCTGGGCCGGCCCAGCACCGTGCGGCCTGCTGCCGAAACCTACTTCCCACCTCCAGAATTTTTACTGTTATTAATTTAATTTTTTTTTAATTTACAAAACTAATTTTTGATTTGGATCATTTGCAGAAATAGCCTCTTGCCGCCGTGGACCAGGGCGGTATTCAAAAACTGCCGTGGCTCAGGGCGGCGAATGGCCTCCCCGTCAGCCGGGGCTAACGGCGCGGCCGCCGTTAGCCCGGAGGGGCCACGTGGCCTTGCCGTCCTGGGGGACGGCGGCGAATGCAATTTTGCATTCGGTTGCATTCGCCGCCGTCCCCCACGGTGGTTTTTAGCATAGTGAACGGACGGTCCGCACAAGGATCGGACCGTCCGAATCCAGGGGGCCGCCTGCAAAATATTTTTTTTTCTTTTTTTTGATATTTTTTTTTCTCAACTAGCAACACGAGAATAGCAAAATCTCGTGAAGGTGCAGCTCAAACCGATGTAAGATGTGACCTGTAGAAAATTGTGAGTGTGCTTTAAAAACCGTGCTGAAACTTCGGACCTCAAAAACTCAATCTTCCCGGCCGAATTTCACAAAATTTTTTTGGACAAACCTGACAAAGTGGGGGGGGGGGGAAGGAGATGTAAAATTTTCTGTAGATATCCGTAGAGTACTTATTTGCCCGATTCCGAGATCGTATGCGAAAGTTATGACTATTTTAATATAGGTAGCGCGCGTTACAACAATTTACCGTGGATTCGGACGGTCCGATCCTTGTGCGGACCGTCCGTTCACTATGCTAAAAACCGCCGTGGGAGACGACGGCGAATGTAATTTTGCATTCGGCCCCCTAGGGGCATTCGCCGCCGTCCCCCAGGGCGGCAAGGCCACGTGGCCCCCCGGGCTGATGGCGGCCGGCCCCGTCAGCCCCCCTGATGGGGAGGCCATTCGCCGCCCTGGGCCACGGCGGTTTTTAAATACCGCCCTAGCCCACGGCGGCAAGAGGCTATTTTTACAAATGACCCAAATCAAAAATTAGTTTTGTAAATTAAAAAAAAAATTAAATTAGTAACAGTAAAAATTTCCGCCTCCACCCGCCTTGGCCTGCCCCCGCCCGCCATGTTTCACCTCCCCGCAGGCCCACGCGTCAGCCGCCGTCGCTATCCCGCGCTCGCTCGCTCCGCTAGCGCCGCACGTTCGTCTCCCTCCCGTCGCTGAAGCCGCATGCCCACACGCGCCCGCGCCCTGCTCGACGAAATGCTGACCCGAGCCGCCTCACCATGTCGTCTCGCGTCGCACCCAAGCCATCCGTGCGCCGCTCCCTGCCACTCGCGCCGCGACAAACCCTGGCACCCCACCGCCAATCACGGTGCAAATCCTAGCCTTCTCTCTCCCCCTCCACCTTTCCTCTTTCGTGCAAACCTCGGCCACCGGCCCGCCCTTCTGCCACGTCCGCTCGCGCGGCTACCGAGGTAGCCAAGGGGCGGAGTACCTCGGGACCCGCGCCCTCTCTCATCGCATCTGCCTTGCCGCCGCTCGCCCTGTCCCGTCGAGCTGCGCCGCTCCGAGGAAAGCCGAGAATGGAAAGACCTCGGACGTTTCGGGATCCCGCACTACGCCGTCTTGTCCTCCCGTCGGAATCAGTAGCCGGCCGTGCCGAGTCGTCGCGTCCATGCTGCCATGTCGCATCACCTCGCTTAAGCCTGCACTGACCTCGCCCCTAGCTTGCCAAGCCTTGGGCTAGCCCGGCTGGCAAATTTATTCCCCAAGCCGGTGCGAAGCTTCGTCACGCCTTCGCCTTGCCAGCTTGAGCCCGCCTCGCCGCCTATAAAAACCCCCTCCTCCGAGCTCTCGCCTCCGCCGCACCCCACCACTCGTCTCTCTCTCTCTCTCCCGGTGCCACCCCAAGAAGCCGAGCTGCCGCCTCGTGCCTCCCGGCGCCGCTGTGCCTTACCGTCGATGGCGGCGAAGTCGCCGACGTCCGCTGCCTCTTTTTCCGGCAACCCTGAGCCTCCGCCGTTGTTCCCAGCCGCCGCCCCTCGCCGGCACTCTTGCTCGGGCAGCAGCAGCCCGAGGTTGAAGACGATCTCGCCTCCCCTCGCGAAGCTGACATCCCGGCCCACGAGGCAATGCCTCTCTCCTTCCCAGCGACTGACAGGTGGGCCTACCTCCAAGAAAACTATTCAAAACCCTCTTTAAAGTCCTGAGTCAATGACATGTGGGCCCTTTCCTTTTTAAACTTCGCCTGGCCCCACTGTCACGAAATATTTCCATGGAATATTCTTTTCCCTTTTCTGGAATTTCCTTTTTCCAAAAATCCTGAAAATTATTTAAACTTCAAATGTTCATAGTAAATCAACCATAACTCCGTTTGACTCCATTTAACTCTCAAATTTTTCTAAAGATAAAATATACCTTTTGGCACTGTTGGATTTCTGTTTTGAGCTCTTTAATTTAGGTTTTGTGCTTAGTTAACTCGTTTCGCGTGTAGAACCCAAGTACGAGGAAGGTCTGGACGCTGCCTTCGAAGGAGAAGACCCGCTTCTAGAGCAAGGCAAGCCCTCTTGATCATATTGCCCTCTATTTATGACATGTATTTCGTTTGCCAAAATTGCATGATTTAGGATGCACTCGTATAAAATTGTTCGGCCTCTGTGAATCGCTGATGGACCAACCCAAGTAGTTGCACTACTATTCCTAGGATGTTAACTTGTTCCCTACCCTCGACGGCTCTACAAAATAAACGTAGGTATCGTTATCCATCAAATACGACTACCAAGATAGTTTGCTTAGCCATGCTTATGTTGTTTGTTGTATGAGAAAAATATGGACCTTTACTCAAATATTTGGAAAACCGATGCCTTGTGTGTCAGAATGCTTGAACAAATAAATGTTGTATTATTAAACCTTGATGGTGCGGTGTCAGAGCCTTTGTGGCTTGGCTACATATTATCAATAAGGACCATTTTCTTTGGAAAATCCATCCACACATCTTATAGTACAACCATACGGGTATTATGGGATACCCCTGGCTAAGTAATTGGTTAGTTCATAAGAATCTTGTTTGTTAATGGTTATGGAACACTAGGGATGAGGAGATTAGTGGATGAATGTTTTTACAAACCCAGTTTACCACCTCTATAGTGGCACATTGTCGATAATAGTTGTAGCATCGCTGGTGTTCCTGAGTGGATGAGGGCATGGACTTGCTCGATACTTGGTGTCGATGCTTTGTATCAGCAATAATAATATGAGGCTACTCGTGAGACCTAAACTTGATGGATTGCAAAGGAATATGAAATAATTTATTCTAGTTCAGGCCCTCAAGGAGAGGTAATACCCTACTTCTATCTGTTGTGTATTGCCTTTGAAGTTTCTCTAGTGAGATTCTATGTCTTGCCCCAAGGGGCTCCCTATCCCTCCTCATATACTGGAGAGGTGAAGTTACATGATAGAAATCCCAGTCAGACTCTGACCAAAGGATCTCCTTCTAGGAATACAACGTACCTGGCTAAGACTATATCTCTTTCCTTATTATACAAGGTAATATGCACCGTGTCCTATCGTATCCCTAATTATAGGATTGAGCCCATCCTTTATCTGAGTGACCACAAAGCTTTCCAAGAGGTACTCGGGGCCCATGGCCTCCATAATAGCCCATTGTACCTATTGTTTGAGTACCTCTTCTCCAAGTCCTGCTTCATATCAGTTGGCAACGAGGTTATGAAAGACTTCATGGAAAAATATGAATAGTGTGTGCCGAATAGGCGCACCTATTAGGTGTAGCCTCCGACTTTGTGCTTAATTGTGAAATAATTAAACATAAAGTCAAAGATCTTTAACCCTTAAGTCTTTCCCGAGTGGTATATTTCTCAGAAATTGGACTCTTCAGCATTATATCAGCTGGAAATATTTTTTTTTGCTCAAGACAATTTGGCTAAGCATGTAAGCCGAGTACCGCTTCGTGGATTTTTAACCCAATATGTGGTGAGGTGTTCTTGAGAGATACCTGCATCCCCGATTTTAATGGATACCAGCTATTGATCCTTATAAGGATATATCCTCAATACCTTACTAAATAATTCAGATATCTAAACACATATATCCAGCAATTAAGCTTAACATAAAGCATATCTGATTATTTTAATCGGTTTCTATAAAATAGCATCTCTACTGTGATTTTAACACAGTCAGCGGTCGGCCCAATAGGACATGCTACTTAGAAACTCATATCTTACAACCCATTACTGAGAAAGTCGGCCCAAACCTGCTTACCCAATGCAGGCCTATAAAGCGGTGGGAGAGAAAAAAGATTCCCTTTTCTCCCCCAAATCGCCAAATCATTTCAGCTCTCGCACAGGCGCCAAACTTCGCGCTCTCTGTCCCTAGCTAGGGTTTCCTGTAGCTCAAACTTCCTCCTGAGAATCCGCAAGAATCTTCTCTCCCGCTTTGATTCCCACCATCTAGAAGCCCTTTTGCCCAGTTTTTCACCCCAACAATGTCGAAGGCATCGTTCGACATCCCCGCCATGCCGTCTGGAGCTTGGCAGTCATCAGACTGTTGCACGACAAAGCTAGCCCTCTTAGAAAGGAAGAAGAACCTCCAACCGAAGGAGGTTATCAACTAGCGTCCTGCCACTAGTGAGTTGATTCTTGCCCCTGGTCCTCACGAGACCGTGGTCTTTACTTCTTTCTTCGACCGCGGTCTTGCTCTTCCTTCTTCCGATTTCCTCCTTGGGCTGCTTGAATATTATAAGATTGAGCTCTATCATCTCAACCCCAACTCTATTCTCCACATCTCGATCTTTGTCACCCTCTGTGAGGCCTTTCTGGGGATCATTCCTCATTTCAATCTCTTCCGCTTTCTATTCCACATTAAGCCCTAGCCCTCCAAGTCCAAGATCCAGGTGATAGGGGGAGCAGGCCTTCAGCTCCACAACGAGATGAAGAAAGCCTATCTCCATATTCCTCTAAAGACTTCACTAAAAGGGTGGCATCTGGAGTGGTTTTATTGTTTCAATCTCGAGCCCTCCTTGCCCCCTTTCTCTGGAAATCCCCCTGCCATCTTGGAGAGCTGGACTGCCATACCATCGCAGGCAGAGATGGTTTAGGTGTAGTTGTTGCTGGAGAAAATCTACGCGCTGAAGAACACTGGGCTGACCGGACCTTGGGTGGCCAGGACGTTTAGAACCGCTAGATCTGACCCCTGAAGGCCAGGATTCACCTTGGCTACGATTACCAGGGGAAGAACGATCCGACTAGAGAATGCACTGATTTTGTCAACAAGGATGTCTTGCTTGGATACTTCGTCAAGACCCTGGATGCCAAGTGAGCCCCCAAGCCATTGTCTTGATATATATCTGCAATGTGCGATATGAATGTTGCTCAATTGAGCTTTCCTTATTGCTTAATTCTTGCGGGAATTCGCCGAGTTTGATTCTAACCCACAAGGCCAGTCCGCCAGTGGGGCTAAGAAATGACCTGCCAGCCCCTCATCAACCCAACCTAGCCCCAAAAGGGCTAGGAAGTGACCAGTGACGGACCAGGCCAAGAAGAAAGATATGCCGAGTAAGGCATCTGGCGCCGACTGGGCCAAGATCTCCACTGCCGACTGCACGCCCACGAGCTTGACAGCCGGCAGCACTCCGCCGCCGAGCAAGCCTTCAGGCCCATCGCCGACTACCTCCACTCCTAGCGCACAGGGGTGGAGGTTTAAGACTTCCAAAAGGTATGAAAATCTTCAGTCTCTAGAAAATCTTGAGTAGTTTCTTGATCGATGAATATGTTTGCAGGAAGCTTAGTGACGCTGATCCTAAGGGAACAGCGCCACCGACCCCCATCACCACTCCTGTCCCGACTGAGGCCGAAGCCGCAGCGCCACAGCCCGAGCCAAGTGTTGTCTCAGCCCCTGAGATCGAAGCAAGTCACTCAGCTAGGCCCCAATCCTCGCCTAGTCAGGATGCCGTGGTGGACACCGCAATCCTTGAGCTCGCCCAAGACCCTGCATTACCAGTCGATCCAAGGCCCAGGACGCCTTCTCCTCCACTTTCTCCATCTTCTGATGACGATGATCTCCCCAGGCTCGAGGCTCCTCCACCAAACTTCCCCTGGACATTTTATTGGGTTATGCCAGAGGGGAAAGAACAAACCTTCGTACACAATGAGCAAGCCACCTAGAGGGAGTGAGTCAACTTAATGGAGGCCACCGTCGCCGCATCAAGGAGCATCCAGGTTTATAATTCATCTAATGGTGTTTGCTGATTCGTAGTCCCTCAGAATTTTCTGTCATTATTGCTTTTGTTGCCTGACTTCAATGCTTCTTGCATAGCAAGTGGTCGATCGGTCCGAGAAGATGGGCAAAGTTCTATCCCAGCTTGCCCCTCAGCTCACTCAACTTCACCAGCTCCAGATTGCCAAGGATGATCTATAAAAGTCCAATAAGGAGAGGGAGGAGTGACTGAAGGATTCAATGAACAAGCTTAGGGACGAGAACTGGGCTCAAATAGGGACCATTAGAAGTATGTCTCTTCTTTGCCCGAGTATTCTCAATCCAATCTTCCTTCACTGCTGATATTTGTCTTTGTTTGGCTGTACCTCTAGAGACAAACCTGAATAACCAATCCCTGGAGATAGAACACCTGAAAAAGGAGCTGAAGGAGCTCGAGAAGGCGAAATCCAAGGTTGACACCGTATACGCAAGTAAGCTTCGTATCCACTTTGGTACTCTGTCCGACTAGATATCCAGATCTGTTTGTCTTCTCTTTTATATGAGCAGCCTTCAAGACAAATGTGCAGACTCAATTCTGCGCTTTTGCTTAGGAAATTAAAGTGAAGGACTCACAAGATTCCATACTAGATTCAGCGAAGGCTTTACTTGATATCATGCAGCCAGGACAAGCCAGCTCCAGCTCAAGCTCCCTTGCCCAGGTGATACAACGCCTTTAGGACGCTCCGGCTATACTGAAGGAATTCGCCACATAGCACGCCACCATAGGGATCTCCCAAGCCTTGGCCATGACAAAATCTCTCTACTCCCGAGTAGATATTGAGGCTATTGGCAAGGGATTTGCTGAGGGCACCACCTCGGAGAGGGCTTAGAGCTGATAAATCTGGCCAGGCCAACTACTAGGGCAATCACAGAGGATCTGCCATTGTAAACACAAACTTTATGTAGTCGGTGTCTGATAGAAACAATCTGTAAATATTGTAAATGCTTTTGATGTTTGTTGTTCCATCTTGCTGAGTTCTTGTTTTATTTTAGCCATCATTAGTTTTACCTGACTAGCCAGTTTATTTGAGACTGACTTAAAAAATCATTCATCTCATGGAACTATACTCGGAAAAACTTAGCATAGTCGTTATAAAACTTCATGACTTAGATAAAACAAAATCGAACTTTATGTATAACAGAAGAACATGTTTCATCTTATAGCCCCTGACTCACTACTCGGTTGAAACAAGCGGCTAGTGAGTCAGAGTGACAAACTTTATTTATATATAAAAGTAGTACAAAACTCAGGTATAGAAAGGACGCAATTGTTCTATGTTCCATGAGTTGTTGATTAGGACGCTGTCTTCTGTCTTTAGTCGGTAGGCCCCTGGATGTGTCACCTCAGCGATAATGAACGGCCCCTTCCATAAGGGAGATAATTTATGTTTGTCTTTGGTGGTTTGGATTTTTCTTAGAACGAGATCTCCCATCCAAAAGACATGGCCACGAACATTCTGACTGTGATAATGACACAGGCCTTGAAGATACCTTGCCAACTGGATAGTTGTGATGTCCCTTGCTTCTTCCAACTGATCTAACTCGACCAGTCGGTCTTCGGTTGATTTTTCTTCTGAGTGTGCTCAAACTCGCGGAGAGCCAAACTCTAACTCGGTTGGTAACATGGCCTCAACACCATAGACTAAGAAGAAAGGGGATTGCCTTATTGCTCGACTAACTGTGGTTCTTAAACACCAGAGAACGGATGGAAGCTCTTGCACCCACCGCCTTGCATATGGTTGTAGTCGGTCGAACACTCTAGTCTTGATATCTTGTAAGACCATGCCATTTGCACGCTCAACTTGCCCATTGCTTCATGGGTGTGCCACAGAAGCATAACAAATCTTGATGCCAAAGTTGTCACAGAAATCTTGAAAAACACCGCTAGTGAACTGAGTGCTGTTGTCCGTTATAATGTGGTTGGGAACTCCGAATCGGTATACAATACTCATGATGAAGTCTTTTGCCTTTGCCGCTGTCATGGTAGCAACGGGTTTTGTCTCAACCCACTTTGTGAATTTATTCATTGTGACGAACAAGTGGGTGAACCCTCCTGGCACTTTTTTGAATGGCACGACCATGTCAAGCTCCCAAACTGCGAAGGGCCAAGAGGTTGGGATTGTTTGTAGTTCTTGAGTTGGAAGATGTGTTTGTCGGGCAAAGAACTGGCATCCCTCGCATATCCGAACTATATCTTTAGCGTCAGTAATTGCAGTTGGTCAGAAGAATCCTTGCCTGTAAGCCTTTCTAACTAATGTCCTTGATGCAACATGGTTGCCACAGATGCCCAAGTCGATGGATTGTAGAATCTGCTTGCCCTCCTCGGATGTGACGCAGCGTATGAGGACTTCAGATGCGCTTCGACGATAGAGATCTTCTCCAACTACCAGGAAACATTTGCTTCAACGTTTGATCTGCTCCGCTTTACTGTGATCTTTTGGGAGCTCGTCTTCCAGGAGGAACTTGATGATTGGAGTTCACCAATCCTGAGAGATGATTAGCACTTCATTTTTTTGCCAGGGTAGGTTCAGCCCCCGATGGCTCGAGTACTGGCTTCTTTTTGACTGACGGCTCCAATAATTGCTCGACAAAAATTCCAATCGGGACCACTTCTTGTTTGGATCCCATGTTGGCTAACTCATCTGCAGCTTCATTGTATTGGCGTAGCATATGTGTAATCTCTAGCCTGTCGAACTTGTTTTTTAGTTTTTGTACCTCCGGACAATATGCTGCCATGTTGTCATCCAGACACGTCCAGTCTTTCATGAACTGATTCATCACAAGTTGAGAATCCCCATGTACTACCAGTCGGCGGATGCCGAGTGATATAGCAATGCGAATCCCGTGGATGAGTGCCTCGCACTCATGACGTTGTGGGATGCTGAAAAGTGTATCTGAAGGACATATTTGAGTTTTTCACCAGTGGGTGACGTCAGAACGACGGCAGCCCCTGCTCCACCGATCCGTAGAGAACCGTTGAAGTACATCGTCCAGTACTCTAGCTTGTCAGTTGATGTGGTCGTCTGAACTTCTGTTCACTCGGCCACGAAGTCGGTAAGTGCCTGTGACTTGATTGCTATTTGTGGCTGAAAAGCAATATCAAACGCCATCAACTCGAGCGCCCATTTAGCGATTCTGCCAGTGGCCCCGCGGTTGTGTAGGACGTCCCCGAGTGGATATGAATGTGACGATTGTAACTTGATGTGACTGAAAATAGTGCACCAACTTTTGGACAGTTATGAGCAAGCCATATAGTAGCTTCTGGACTTGGGGATATCTCATCTTAGATTCGCCTAGGACTTCGCTGACAAAGTAAGCTGGCCTTTGAACTTTTGTATGTGCCCTGGCTCTACCCACTCCACGACCAATACTGTGCTGACTACCTAAGTGGTTGCCACCAGATATAACATAAGTGGCTCCTGGGGCATTGGTGACGCCACTCTGGGTGGTGACGTGAGAAACTTCTTGAAGTCTTCGAAAGTTTCTTAGGCTTCTGGTGTCCATTGAAAATTGTTAACTTTCTTCAATAATTTGAAAAAGGGTATACACCATTCAGCGAGTTGGGGAAACAAATCGGCTAAGTGCTGCTATGCAGCTAGTCAGCTTCTGTACATCCTTCTGGCTAGTCAGGGGAGCCATGTTCATTATTGTGTTGATTTTCTCTAGATTTGCCTTGATGCCCCGTTGTGAAATGATAAAGCCGAGTAGCTTTCCCGGAGGTACTTCGAAGATGCACTTTTTTGAGTTCAACTTCATCTTGAATCTCCGAAGGCTTTGAAAAGTTTCTTTCAAGTCGGCGATGAGGTCTTTCTTGACTTTGGTCCTGATCACCACATCATCAACATATGCCTCCACGTTGCATTCAAGTTAAGTGTGAAGACACCGCTGGATTGCATGTTGATACGTTGCGCTAGTGTTTTTCAACCCAAACGGTATAGCATTATGCCCCAAATGGCGTGATAAAAGAAGTCTTCTGGCAATCCTCCTCTTTTAGGCTGATTTGATGGTATCCCCAGTAACAGTCAAGAAAACTGAGTAATTTGCATCTCGCAATTGAATCGACCACCTAATCTATCCTGGGTAGACCAAATGGATCCTTGGGACACGCTTTGTTTAAGTTGGTGTAGTTGATGCACATGCGCCATTTACCGTTCTTCTTATGGACCAAGACTGGGTTTGCCAGCCAATCTGGGTGGTAGACCTCTTTGATGAACCCAGCTGCTAGGAGTTTGGTTATCTCCTCCCAAATAGCATATTTCCGGTCTTGTGCGAAGCGCCATAGTCGTTATTTGACTGGTTTGGTGTCCGTCTTGACATTAAGGGAATGCTCGATCACCTCCCTTGGTACATCAGGCATGTTGGAAGGTTTTCAAGCAAATATATCCCTGTTCGCCTGGAGAAAGGTGACGAGCGCGTCTTCCTATTTAGGGTCGAGTTCGGTCTCGATAAGCGCAGTCTTGGTAGGGTCGGAACGGTCCAGGAGGATCTTCTTTGTCTCTGAATCTGCTGAAATTCCTGACTTGGCTGCTTTCTTTGCTGGAACTTGATCGTCCTTGTTTGTAGGTGTTGTAGCTAATCGGATATTGTTTTGTCTGACTGTTGCTTCTTGGGATTGGGCTAGCTCGCAACTCTCCTTATCGCAGGTGAAGGCTTGCTTGACATCGCTGTACAAGGAAAGTACTCCCGCTGGTCCCGGCATCTTAAGCACCATGTATGTATAATGAGGCACCGCCATAAATTTGGCTAGTGCAGGCCATCCGAGTATGGTGTGGTAAGTGATCTAGAAGTCAGCCACCTCGAAGCAGATGTTCTCGGTGCGGGAATTTTCTTGCGTGCCAAAAGTGACTGGCAGAGTGATTTGTCCGAGTGGAGTGGAAGAGAGGCCAGGGATTACCCCGTGGAAGGGAGCTGTACTCGACCGCAGCTTGGACTAAGGGATCTTCATCTCGTCAAGCGTTTTGGCGAACAAAATGTTGAGAGTGCTTCCTCCATCGATGAGAACCTTCTTCAATTTGACACTCCTGATGACCGGGTCTACGACGAGTGGATATCATCCTAGATGCGTGACTCGGTCTGGGTGGTCCACGCGGTCAAAACTTATTGCCATATCTGACCAACGCAGGTATTGGGGGCATCTGATGAGACCGAGTTGACCTCTCGGGCTGTTAGCTTCTATTTTCGCTTGGACTCGTATGCAAATGACCCTCTGAAGATGTGATTGAGCTCAGCTTGGGGATCCTGATAGTCACCAGCTACGCTTGAGTCTGGCTTATCTTTGTCTTTGTTATCGCCAGACGTTGACGTTTGCTCGGAGGCGAACTTCTTGAGCATGAAACAGTTCTAAGCTGTGTGCTTCCCCTTTGGTGGAAAGGCGCATGGCCCTCAATAACCTTCAGTATTCATCCGTCCTAGGGGGTCACGGTCAGCTGTGCTCAACTACCTCCACAATATTGTCCGACATGCGCTTGCGATTGCCAGACTTAGTTGGGGCCACATCGTCAGTGTCCTTCCTTTCCTTTTGTTGGGGCTCCTTTTTGTCGTCCAGGGCCTCTGCAATGGCATCGGCCGAGTCGGCATATTTGTTCGCCATATCGAATAGTGTTTTGACAGAGCTTGGAGGCTTCCGAGTGAACTTAGCGGTGACGGGTGTCCGTTCTCCCTTGCGGAAAGCGGCGATAATGAGCTCGTCCTTGATCTTGGGTATTGAGTTTCTCTTCTCGGAGAACCACTTGATAAAGTCACGGAGGGACTCGTTCTTTCTCTGGTGGCACTGATATAGATCGTACTCAGAAGACGGCCTCTCGTATGTTCCTTGGAAATTTGCGACGAAACACTCACAGAGTTCTCCCCAAGAGCCAATTGACTGCCTGGAAAGCCCAGTCACCAAGTCCTCGCCGAGTCAGCAAGGTGATTGGGAGTAGTTAGCCATGGGCTTGTGATCGCCTCCGGCCACGTGGATTGCCAAGGTGTAAACTGTGAGCTAGGACTCTGGGTTGGTATTCCCATCGTACTTCTCTATTCCAGTCGGCTTGAAGCCAGATGGCCAGTCGACCTGTTGTAGCTCGTGGGTGAACGCCAGTACTCCTTCATCTAGGTGAGGGCTCTGACTCCGAGTACGGCGATGAAATCGCTCGTGGTGGAGGCCGAAGCGCTCATACGCATCTTCTAGTCTGCGGCACTAATCCTCCTCGCATTCTCGGTGTTGGGAGTTGATGTCGTGGCGGAGATCCCACCATAGTCGTCATCGGGCATCTTAGTTGTCACGGCGGTCGTCATGATGGTGCCACCGTCGATCGTTGTTTGATGCCGAGTGACGTATGAACATGACATCCGAGTGAGGCTGACTAGAGCCAGCTCCGCGGCCAGTGCTAAGGTGGATGAGATATGCTGTATCTGAAGCCGTCTTGTTGACGGGTACGAGGGTGTCTCCAGATTGTTGTCGCTGCTGTAAGCTACAGCGGGTGATCATCGCTTTGATCCTTGCGATAGTCGGATAGCCTGGTGTTCAGGCCGAACTGTAAGGTGTTGAGTAATGTTTGGCAGCGGCCACGATGTTCTGTTGTGGGTGTCACGAAGACGTCATGAGTCCCGACTTGGATTTGGAGGATCTCCTGCTGAGTAGTTCGCCTAGCCTTACGCAAGTTGTCATTGCGAGCGTCGCGCTCGGCTTGCAAGCGTCGTGCATCTTCCTCCTGTTGTTCTCGCAGTTGGCAAGCCTCCTCCTCTTGTTGATCGTGTAGTCGGCGTGCATTTTGAGTGGGAGTTGAGCCCTTGCCGCTCATGAAGATCTTCTTGTGGTGGACGGAAAGCTTGCCAAGCGCTGTCGAGCTTTTTGATTAGAGTCGAGTAGTTAGGGGTGATTACAACTCCAACCTCCCTGGATCTGATCTTGAGCGGCTCTAGGCTGTATCTGACTCGAACTCCAGGGGATTGGGTCTGCTGCATCAAAGTGAGATTGAAATTGTTTGCAGCATTGGCTGAGGTCTAAATGGGAAGATTGACGATCCTCTTCATCCCTTGCCCAACTGTCGCCGCTCAAGGCGAGTCCGAGTAACACCGAAAGACAAGAGTTGTCCCGCTAGTGCTCGTGCTTCCTTGGGGATCGCCGCAGCAATGTCACCGAAGATTGCTGCACCGTTGAGTAGGCCGCTAGCGCAGAGTCGGCTTGGTTCCTGGCCGATCAGGTTGAATCCAAGTCGGTCAGGTAGTCGCGACACACTTGTTGGTGCGAAGTCGAGCTTCTGAAGTTGATTGTTTCCGAGGAATGAATGACACCACTCAACTCTGGTGGTTGGATTCCATCAGGCTTGTCGAAGATGATCTCACTGAAGGCCTACCTGATGCCTAAAAATGTCGATGCTTTATGCGGCATAATAAATGTGGGCTACTGTGAGACCTAAATTGATGGATTCAAAGAACCAGAAACAATTTATACTGGTTCAGGCGCAAGAGAGATAATACCGCTACTTCTAGCTGTTGGTATTGCCCTTGAGGTTTCTCAGCTAGTGAATTCTAATACTCTTGCCCCAAGGGGCTCCTTATCCCCCTTATAATGGAAGAGGGTGAGGTTACATGATAGGATCCCAGTCCGCTCTGACCACGATGACTCCTTCTAGGAAATCAACGTAACCCGGCTAGATGATATCTTTTCTTATTGTAGCAAGGTAATATGCACCATGTCTTTATCCTATCCTATTAAGATTTGGACGCAATCGGTATATTCAAGTGGCCCCCAAAGCTTCATGCTACTGGGGCCATGCCTCCACACGTTGTCATAACTC